>VDFB02387735.1:0-15150 GCA_007258455.2 Sequoia sempervirens | reverse complement strand
ACACATAGAAATTAATAAGTCTAAACAGTATGAGGGGTATTACATCCTCCCCCCCTAGGACATGGCTTACTCCTGGAAGCCATTAAACAAAATAGGGATGGAACTCCCACAAAACCAATTAAACATTAACTGACTCAGAACCTTGATCCGTGAGGATCAACTCCTAAAACCAAAGGATGAATTGCACCCAGATGCTCGACCTGATGGATATCCACCGCAGTGAATGCCCTATGCGATCGATCTGCATCTCCTACTGTCAGCTCTGAAACTATCAACCCCTGACTAAAACCTGAATTGTCCCGTTGAGGACGCTCACGAGCATAGTGGCCCTGCTGACCACAAGAGAAACATCTTGTCCCTCTATTCAGACCCTGCACAGCTGGAGCTCGACTAGATCGTGGAAAACCACCTCCACTAAACACCGACTGAGAACTCCGAGTAGGCTGATCCACATGATCACGATGAGCCCATATCCAACTCCTATCTCTCTTCTTCTTCCTCCAACTTCTATCGGGTTGGGACTGAGAATTTTGCTGCCTAGATTGCGAAGGCTATTGTTGTCCACCCTTAGCGGGTGACTGATGTCCTCTAGGAAACCCTGTAGCCTAAGATCGGCCTCTCTGAGAACCAACACCATAAGAAGGTGCACCACCAAACTGAACTCCCACCTGACCACCTAAAGCCAAAGCTAAATTCTCCTCAACAATGCGAGCTTTATCTATAGCTACCTCCATGGTCTTCGGCTCAAATACCTGAACACCACCACTGATCTGGGGGTTTAAACCCCTAATGAAATGTTGTACTAACATACCCTCATCATCACCTATGCCTGCAAACTGTTTGAGCTCGAAGAAGCGACATTCATACTGATCCACTGTCATATCCATCTATCGTAGAGCATGAAACTCATCTCCACGGCGCTGACGCCAACGATCAGACAGGAATCGAGCTTTGAACCGCTCTAGGAACAACTCCCAAGATATAGTGCCAATATCCAAATGGAGCTTCTGCTCCTCCAACCTCCACCAAGTAGATGCAAAATCCCTCAAATGCATGATCGCACACCTAGCCTTGGTATTGCTACCATACGGATGCATGGAAAAACACCTATTCAAATCAAACAACCAAGTCTTAGCCTCAGAACCACTGCCCATACCATCAAAAGTGGGTGGACGAGCTCTAAGGAGATCTCTCATGTGAGTAGCCATGTCTGCCTCAGATGGAGCTGAAACCCGATCTCTCTCTCCTACAACTTCCTGATCCCTATCCGACCTAGGCCCCAAACGAGCAAGAGTCTCCTCAAGAAAGTGACGCAACTAAGCATCACCAATCCCTGGTTGATCCTGATGCTGAACACTAACCTCTGGCACAAACTAAGAAGCTTGATGATCCACATGATCAGAAACATGGGAAGCAATGGGAGGTGCATCATGTTGATTACCTCCTCGACCACCTACATGACCACGACCCCTACGACCCCGCTTAGGTGGCATGATCCTGAAAAGATACACACCACAACATAAGACAAGGTACACAAATAAAAACTCTAAACAGCTAAAAACCTAATGGGTCCCAAAGCGCCCAGTGTTTAAACCTGGCTCTGATACCAAGCTGTCACGCCCCGCCGTGCGAACCCCAAAGGAACTAATAACAACGGAACAATTTTTTTTTTTTAAAAGAATATAATAACATACTTAAGCATTATAACATAACAATGTATTATGAGGCACAACTAGTTCCAATGGGGTACACGAAGTGACATGACTACACTAACCCATAACAACGATAACAAGATAACAATAATTAATCTATTACGTAAATCTATTCATTCCCATTACATCATTTAAAATATCCATCAACAATATCCATATTAATAACATATGCACATATGACACTACATGGAATTATCAAGATATAAAGTATTACATATTTCGATAGATACAACTCAACATAATCAACTATAACACAAGATCCTGAATAAATACATGGCCTAAATAATTATTACATCCCAATGATAAAAGAATACAATTGACTGAAATTACAACCTCAATAATCACATATACAATTTACAACAAGGTCATCCCAACACCCGTGGGAGACAATACATCAATGAATACGTTATATATGAAGTATATACGTCAATCTGGTACATAAGGACATTGGATCATCAACATCCGCCAAAACCTGCAAGTAAGAGATACATCTACAACAAAAGAGGGAACCCAATGGGGTGCGAAGCACGTTCCACCCAACCACCCCCGTGCTGAGAGTAGACAAGGAAGGGTCCCCGACCAAGTATGCCTAACAATAACAAAGACTAACTCCCAACAGACACATAACATCAAGACCACCTAGAAAACTCACGACAACCATTCCAAGAGGTACAACAACAAATCACTTCTGATCATAACAATAAAACACCTTCCCAAATAACAACTAGTCACACGCACAACTTCAATGAACTCAAGGCATAATAACAAAGACCTCATCCAACAATGACCAAAGAGAAAACAACAAGGCACTTAACCACTACAATCACAATATTGCTTCACAACTACAATCACAATATTGCTTCACAACTACAATCACAAAGTCACTTAACACGAGGTTACAATGCTTCCAGAGAACAAGATCATGAACATCACACAATAACTGGCTAACTGTTGACATAGGAAGAGTGTCATGCATAACTTGCCATGAGTTACCCTGGCTCAACCTTCCTAGGCTACCGGACCCCCATCCTGGGTTACCCTGGCTTGCCTCTACCGGCCGCCGGACCCTCACGCAAAACTATGCGTCCCATCTCATCTCGAGCCTTATCATTCACTTGCTTCACGAGAGAGACATTCTTTTATCTTTATTAGTGTGAAAGCCCCCCCATTAATTCATTTAGATTATCACTTAATTAAACTCTAGGTAGGTTACCCTGGCGCCCCTTTGTGTGCCAGACCCCCACAAAGAGCCACTCTCCTATCGACAACACACAAGGCACGATACCACCATAGGTAACTAGACAACACAAACTCTCCAATCCAAGGAGAAAACAAAACAAGAAACTCACTCCAACCACTGGAGGAAACCAATTCGAATACACACTCCTTCCAAAGGAGGTACAAATCTCATTACCCACTCCTATTTCCTAGGAGGCACAAATTCTCGTTCGTGGAAACCAGGTACAACATCATAGTACAATACATCAAGGCGATTCACCAAAATGAACCCCTACATATAACATCCCACTCAAGAAAACTTCTCTAGAAGACTTACAATACCCTTAACCCTAATTGCCTGACATAGGGAATAAAAGAACATGAAAGACACGCATTCCAACTCTGGAAGCCCTTAACAATAACTTATACTCTTACGAACAGTAAGGTGAACCTAGGGTTTTCCCATACAACACAAAAGCACTATGAAGAAAATGCCACAGTAGAATTAACAAATAATTTCAAAAATCACAATTACGTTTAATCAAATCCATAAGACAATTTACAATAATGAATTTCACCCCATAAATTAATCAATTACACTTTCAACACAACACAACTAATTTCCAATTTTCTAATTAACTATAATCTTGCAAAATATTAAAATTTTCAAACTTATTTTCTAACATAACCGCATAAATAACTATTCAATTCAACACACACAATTTACTTAAAGATTACACAACTACATTGAATATTGCAATTTTCTCAAAGTTAACTCCGATTTCCACAATTAACTATAACAATACAAGTTAATATTTATTTATTTATTTATTTATTTTTTTTACATTACTATATATGGAAAATTATATAATTCATCACTACCCAAAATATATAAAATAATCCTATGAATTAAATCACTTATAAAAATGTATTATTAAAATTTATAAATTAAGTTTCCAAAACAAATAAAATATATATATATATATATATATATTAATATTATACCAACTAAATTCCATTATATAAATAAAATAAAATTGTAACCAAATTCGATTATAACTATTTATATATCTAAATCACACATATAAATTACTTGTTAAGCTAAATTCGAACGAAATCAAAATCCGAATTAATATATATAAAAAACAATAAGCAAAATTTAAACTTTAAATTTGTTTTAAAAGGAACCACGTAGTCCAAGTTTGCGCACCTCCCCAGGGAGGTACTGCGTACCTCCCAAAGGAGGCCGCAGCCTCCACTGGGCTGCGTACAGCAGCCTACGGCTGCTGTGCACAGCCAAGTGGCGGCTGCCACTACTGCGCCCAGCGCAGGGGGTCAGGGTGGTACGATGAAAGCCATCCGCCCTTTCTCCAACACAAAATTTATAATTTTATTTTATAAAATTTATAACTTTTAATAAAAAATGACTTTAATATAATTCCGGGGCTATGAAGTTCGAACCGATTCCCAAAAAAAATACATTATAAATCATAATTCATATTATGATCAAATCTCAAAATTTGAAAGTAATAAAATTTATCTTTATTTTTCTTAAATGTATCTCTTAATCATTAAAATGAATTAAATATATTTATTTTTCAACAAGGCACGCAGTACACAGTACACAGAGGAATGTACACAGGGAAAATAAGATAGATTATATAAAGCATAACTTAATTTATTTATTTGATACACACATATATATAGGTATATATAAAAATACAAATATTTATGCCAAATTTGAAAGTAAATAACATAACAATTAGATTTTCCCCCCCAGATACAAAATAAATTAGGCAAATAAATTCAAGCCATAAAATAATAATTTTCTTCCCAACAGTAATTTTCAGAAACGATTTTATTGAATAAAATTCAAAGGGTTTAAATTTTATTGAATAAATTTCAAAGGGTTTTACCACAGTTTTCTACATATGATTTGATTTTCAATCAGAAATGATTTTTATATTTCAAACACACTAATTTTCCCTACTAAATATGTTGAAGAATTTTAAAACAAATTCTGCTATAATTTACTACAGAAGATTCGTGAATTTTAAACACAAATAAGTCTTCAAACAAAAACCATTTCCAAAAGAAATAAAGAAATAGATTTTCAGACACAACATACCATATTCTGTTTATAGAACAGTAAAATAAAACTAACACAAAAGAGGAAAACCTAGAGTCCTTCGCCTTGCTAAAGAATCCCTTCTGGCCTCCTCTCAGATCTCCTCTTGCCACTCCCTTTTCTTGATCTTCTCCTTCGATGTTCTACTGAATAATCTTTCCTTTTCAAACTCACAATAATTTTTACCCAGAAGAAAACTTCAAAACTCCAAACCTCAAAACTCCAAACTATCTTTCTTATTTTTCTTTTCTATATCTAAAAACACAGAGCCAAAAAAAACTTGTGTGTGAATCCTTTTTCCTCATAAAAATAATAAATCACTAATTAAAATCAATAAATATTTTTCCGCTTTCTTTTCCAAAAAGGCCCCTTTCTTACTGGTCCTTTTCCAGCTTTTAAAAGCTCACACATATCTAAAATTTTAATTAAAATAATTTATTTAATTTAGATATTATCTTCACATGAATTTCTAATTAAATATTAATAAAAATAATATTTAATTACTCTCAACTATATTAATTTAATTATAATTATTTTCACTTTTAATTAATTAAATCACTTTTAATTTACAATCTATTTCAACTTAACATTTTTCTAACTCTCAAATAAATCAAATAACAATGCAACATTAATTAATTATTTTATGAAATACGATTAATTAATTAAACACTAACCAAGAATAAAATAAATACTCAACAATGAAACTACAAACAAGACAAGACAAAACTTCAATCATAACACAACGACTCACAACAGACAACGGACTTGGGACGGGGACACTTCCAAGCCTACTCCCTTTTTCAACTTTTACCCATTGGGTTAATTTATTGCTCGCCCTATCCTGCCGAAGCAGGTGGAATCGAGACTTATTCCTGCAATCCTGCATCCAAGCAAACGTCAAGTAGCACATGTACATATATACATAAAATCAACATCCTATCATGAGAAGGAATTGCAGTGTAGCAGGGCACTCGTGAACGAGTGATGCTACACTGTCCTCTCACCTAATCTATTCTAACAATTATAATATCAATAATGAGCTAACATTTCTAACCAAATTGACATAAGATAACATGATATTAAACTACTGCATCTTAACTAATTATTAAACAATTGCATCATATAATAATACTGAATTAAATAACATCACCATAAAATCATCACATTGACATATAAACATTAATGACAATTCATTTAAATAAACAAATAATCCAAACAACACACAGAGTATCAACAATCATCCTAATAATGTCATATCAAACGATTAGGTCCACTAAAGGAATAACAACATCATCCAACTACAACCAACCAAATCAACCCTAATAGTATCATCATAGAAATTAATAAGTCTAAATATTGTGAAGGCACCATGCTACTCGTTAATATTTGTATCATCCACACCATTTCCACCACCTCAACTAACTTTAAAAAACAAGAATTGAGATCTTTTTAAAAATATTCCAAAAGAATTGATCTAAATTATTCATAACAAATTTGTAATTAAATAGGCTAAAGTTGCAGGTAAGAGGTCACGAGGTCTAGTTTCCCCTTCATCCCCGTGGTATCAGAGGGAGTGTCACATCAATGTCACTGGTCACATGAAATTTTTTTACCAAGTGCACTAGAGTTTATAGGGTAGCTACCTGATTCCTACAGTCTAAAAAATATATAATTAAATAATACAAGTCTTTATAACATGTCCATCTTATATTAATTTATCAAATTATATTACACTTATTTTATTATGAATAACAATATCCACTAAAATAAGTTCATCGTAACATCATTCAATTTAATGATCAAATGTAAATTTTCATCAATAAAAATAAAATAATTATTTGTCAGTTTAAAAAATAAAATAAAATATACCATTACTATTAACTAATGATTAAATTTTTTGAAATGGCTCTCCCACTCTCTATTGAAACCCTCTTGCATTTTGTGGGTGGTTTGCTATCTGCTACTAGCGCGTCATTGGCTTCTGGTGTGTCATTGGCTACTTTTGGGTCAGGTTTGGCCACTATTGGGTCATGTGTTGTTGGCTCACGGGTGTCTATTGTTGGTTCGCTGCCTATTGTTGGGTTGATGATGTCTATTGTTGTGGGTCTTTCTCCTGACGGTTCAAGCCTCCACTTGGTGGGTTTTTTGCTTCTAATTTTCCTCCTTTAGGGTCTGGGTCACTGCACGTGGATGTTCCTCTTTCATGTCCTGCTTCTCAATCCTTTTCTAAGGTGGTTGGTTCTCGTGGTAAAATCTCTTCTTCCTCTCTTCCCTCTTTTAAAGGTAAACCATTACATTGTGCTTCTTCTACCACTACTATTATTTGTGGGTAGGAGGTGTTGGATAAAGAAGAATATTTCTCTTGTTCTACTCTTATTTGTAGATTTAATGGTTTATGACCTTCCCTTCCAAATTTGCACAAATGGGTTTTGGAGTCTTGGAGGCCTATTATTGAGGGTAGGATTGAACTCTATCCTTTGGCTAGGGGTCTTTTTGTGACTAGTTTTCAATCGGAGGAGGATAGGGTTCAGGTGTCAGAAGGGGGTGTTTGGTTGTGGAGAAAGCACTTGTTTTCTCTCTAGCCTTCGCTCCCTTCTTTCAACCCTCTTTCTGAATCTATTAGTGTTGTTCCTACTTGGGTCAAACTCCCTTATCTGTCTCTTCAGTTTTGGGCTCCTTCTTGCTTTGAGTCTATTGGAAATGCTATTGGTAGGTTTGTTATGGTTGATTTGTCTTCTCTTATCTATGATCATCCTACTTTCGCCCGCATTCTTGTGGACATGGATACCTCAAAAGATTTACTTGGGGAGGTCATTTTGATGGTGGGGGGTGAACCATGGTCTCAAATTCTTGACTATGAGGGTCTTCCTTTTTGTTGTAGGAGATGCTTTTCTACAAGTCATTTGGCTGCAAACTATCATAAATCTCATTGTAGTTATGCTACTTGGTGGAAAGATGCTCTTCATGAGCATCTTACTGTGGGTGAATCTAATGTTTTCGACGATGATTCTAGGGAAGAATTTGGGGATGATGTCTTGGCCTCTAAGGTCATGACTTCTTCTGTTGAAGGTTCTCAGTTGTCATCCACTATTGCTATTGCTACTCCTAGGTCTTTTGCAGTTGTTGACGCTACTGGTTTTGTTGATGTTGTTGGTGCAGTTGGTTCTTCTACAACTGTTGGTTCATCTACAATTGCTACTAAAGCGGTTGGTTTGTTTACAGATGTTGAGGCTGGTGTGGTTGTTGTTGCTATTGTTGTGACTGCTTGTTTTTCTGCAACTCCTATTGTTGTTGTTGGTTGTGGGAGTGACTCTATTGTTTCTCTTCCTTCTTTTCCATTGTTGCCTTCTTCTCCGACATCCCCTTGCTCTAATCCTTTGGAGGGCGATCTTTCTTGGATGGTTGTGCAAATAAGGAAGAGAGGTCTTCCTAAACATAATCATTCCTCTTAGTCCCTTGTTAAGTTTGTTCATGGTGATCGGAAGGTTGCACATGTGATTTAGCTTGCTTTTCCCACTATTGTTTAATGATGTTTGGTTGTTGTTCTTCTTTGTTTATCTTTGGAACAACTATTTGTTTCTTTTGTGGTTTTGGTTTTTTGGATGTTGCTAATTGTCCAGTGTTGTATCTTTTGAACATTATTTTGTACCTATATAGTTGTAAAGAGTTTTTCATCCCTTCAAAACCTATTTTTCCCTTATAATCAAAACTAATGATTAAAACATGTCATTTAAATAAAATGTTAAAAATTGGAGAATATATTTATTAATTGTTGATCTAATGATTAAGTTGTTTTAAGTATTTTTCTTTTAATACTTATAATATTATTTTTAAAATTAAAGAAATGAAATAAAGTTAATAATTATATCTATTATTAATATAATATTTAATAATTTTGTACAAAAAATTATTTTCTTTTAAGATAAAATAACTATTAATTTATTTAAATATTTTTATTATAAATTTGATTATTATATAATATTTTAAATTTTATTTTTAAATATTATATTATTTTAATAAGAAAAATTTAAGGACAAGGATATCTTAAATGTTTAATTAAAATGGGTGTTAACCTATTTACTATTCTAGTAAAAAGAATTATAAAATACTTTTAGACAAAAAAAAAAATTATTTAATTTTAAAAATAAATATCCAATTTAAAAGTATTAATATTAACAAATATGATACTTTTGTCATAAGTGAGCCTCTTATATTTATTTATTAATATTTGAAATGACACTTCAATGGAATGTTGTCTTTTAACCATAGCACTTCAATCGTTACCTCATAAAGAGAATTCCAAGGTTACACCCCTTAAAGTTAGCCTGCATATTTTGATTCTTTATATAAAATGATGGTCATCATTTAAGAAGCGTTCATATGTCTCATGCAATAACTTAAGAATCCTTTTCTCTTGTGTAAGTACAAGAATATCAAAGATGGTGTAATAAAAATATGGCAAAAATCCTCAATCATTTGATGTTACCTATGTGGCTCGAAATTGTATTTTAATAACCACATCTTCTACCAATCTTGAGCATTTTTCTTGGGTGAAAAGCTCTCCAACCAGCCATACTTTCATATATGCATCACAATTGCAAGCCCATGTTCAACACTAAAAATCATATGCCAAGAAATATCAAGTAGATTAAATGACTGTTATGTAGGATTATTCTATCATGGCATATAATCATTACTTCAAAAAAAAATTGTCCACAAGTGAAAAAACCAAAATATGTACCTGTCCATTTCCCAAAAAGCAAGGGAGACAATTTCTTGTATCTGTATTTCCCCTAAGCCCTCTCTATGTGATTATTCTATGTAACAATATATCGCTATGTCAAAAGAAGGGAATCAAATATTTTATTGTTCCTAAGTACCCGCACGCTGTAGAGCTTAAAATTATCACCACAGTTCTGTTTCGTGTATCTCATATGCTCCTTTGGGGCTAACAAAAAAATTTAGGTGTAGAATACAACATTTAGGGTTCCACAGTTACAAAACCCTTAGGGCTTGTTTGAGTTCTGTGTTATAAAAAGCTCATGGGCATGTCGGTAGTATCTATTAATAAATTTTAAATCCTGCAGGAACAATACAAAACTGTTACACAAGAAAGAAAAAATACCACAATGTAAACACAGTCAACCTAAACAACCATTGCAGTGATCATCATGTAATGGATTACCTTAATAGTTTTCTCATCGGAAATGTCTATCTTGCGCATCTTTGTATATTGAGCAGGATAAAATTTGTAGAACTGCATGTTTTCAAAATCAGCCTTGGTCTCTGGGCTCATTTCCTCGATTTGCTTTTTCCGAGCCTCCCTAGCCTGCAAATAGAAAAGCACAAGTTAATATGAACTTACAGACTTTGAAGCATGTATTAGAAACAGGCAAAGGCTGATTCAACTGCTTACTGCAATTTACTACTTGGAGAGCTCAAAAGATATAAAAAACAATGGATGTAACAGTCACAAAATTTAGCAATCAAATAATTCAAACGTTGTTAAGAGAAGCAAAGATTCAATCATCATAAACAACTAAACATTTATGATAAAAGATGAAATGCTTCAGCTGAACACCAAATCCGAAACACAAAACTTAAGCTTCTTAGCTTGCAAATAATACATGAGAGAACTTGGCCAAGAATCGGGTTATTTTTTCTATTATAAGCACACTTAATGCAAAAAATAATGCTGAAACAAAGATCAGCACGTCATGGCCACATACTTCACGTTGCTTCTTTCTCTCTTCCGTCACCCTCTGCTTGAGGAAATTCTACATCAAGTCCATTGACATTCCATAAGATAAAGGAATAGAAAAATGCAAAGCCACAACCCTAAACATACCACTGTAAACGATAAGGAAATGATCAAAAGTAAAACCATAGCACTACACATACCAGTATAAAAGATAATTAATAAAATACAAATGGGATACTTCATTTAGTCTCAACACTAACCTTGAAATCTTCTACTTGATCGTTTTCTAACACTCCATCTTGGACTCGATCGGTTGTAAATACCTAGTGACATTAAAGACAGAATATGAAAATAGAATTTCAAGCAAAATTACATTGAATAGAATACACACAGATAGAGACAAAAGTAACGACTGTATGAATCTTCACATAGAATTCATGTAACTTGTCCTTAATTTTTAAAATAGGTAACACAATAGTCTTCAGACTATGCCCTAAGGTTCAACCACTTATGTATGCACATTGTTTAACTCCAGCATGTAAAAATTAAATACAATGACCTTCCAAATAAACTTTAATACCATGAGTATAAAGCAATGAAAGATTCAAATGAGATATAATCACCTCAATTTTGTCAAACGTCCAATCAAATGCACATACAACCTGCGCAAAGGTGAAAACCAAGCTCAAAGTCAATGTCTTTACCATCTTCAGGGGTTTGACATATCTCAAAGACAAAATTATTAAAATAATAACAATTAAAAAAACATATCATACTGGAGACTCTGAGGGATATATAATTTGTACAACCGTATCTGTCTCCGTCTCATCCTCTTTTAATGGATCATAGAAATCTGATTCACACAAGCAAGATTCATTGTTGGGATAATAGACCATACAACATAAACCAATAAATAAAATGCACAAGATTCCAAGACTCTAGTAACAATCAATTATAGTATTTTCATTTTACATAAACATGTTTCACATATGATGCAAATCACAGTCCGAGCCGGTGTAAACTGAACAGATGGTATTTAGGAATATAGGTGCAAGTCCCAAGGCAAGAATCACAGAAGGCTTTATGTTTTATTACAGAAGCATCTACACATGTAGACACTGGACGTATTATGACCTGAAACTTATAACATTATACAATTTTTTATAACATGTTTCCATTTTCTCCTCTTGCTCTCTACCATCTTGATGATGGATCACGGAGTGTGATCCAAAATGTTGATGGAAAAAAAGCTTTAACACAATCAAATCCAGAAGCAGATACATGCCGTAATATGGATTGTGGAAATCTATTATCATTAAGAAAAAATAAATAACAATAATAATTTACACAAATGTATGAGCTGAAGGTATGAATTGTGTTCAAGGAACCAACATTACCATTTAAACATCCGTGTGATGTCTCAGAAAGCTATTTTAGCTATAACTTCCATTTAGCAATTATGCTTCATCCATGGCTTATAGGCATATCTCTAAAAAAGTCACATGATCTACTACACTAATAAATTAATTATGATTTGCGTTAAGGGCATAGTACAATGGTTAAGCTGTGGGCCCCCCATATATTGTCCAACCGTTATTGAGCTTAATTAACACCTAAACTAAGGTTGTGAGTCCATTGAAATCCTCAATTAATCAAGAAAAAAAGGTTAATTAATGAGACGTATATTCCCTACCAATGGAAGTTAGCGAAAAAAGAATAGCCCAATATATGGGATCCTGTTGGTGTTGTTTATGACACAACAAACATTTTAGAACAAAGTGTCACAGACGCTCTATTCTCTCTTGAAAAACTACTTCCTATGCTAAGATTGCAAGTGAGGTCATAGGGTAATTCCAATGTTTAAGATGAACGCGGATAGGCTCTGTGGTATGGATGTGATTTGCTGTGGGCACAATTAAGGTTTTGCAAGTTATTCGGAAAAGCGGAGACATAAATGCAGTATCATTTTGGATTTTCTGATTTTATATAAAAAAAAGTGAAAAAGATCAAGGGTTTAGAGATCCTATACTATTCCTAAGAACTCAAGAGAAGACGAAGATTAAATGAACCAAATAAACCATACTCTACTTCGCCACGTTAAACGACAACTACATAGAGCAAGTGCAATCTTCTAGGAATGTGCTTGTGATTTTCATGTAATGAATAATTACCATCAAATAGAACAACAATTATTCAAACAGAAGTTAAGCATCCACAATGAAAGCTCAGTCTAACTTTACACATTGGGTGAAATCATCCACCCAAAGAAAGTATGAGCTCGGTTTCACCAATCTCCGTTATCAATCAATCATTCTTCTAACATACATTTTAACTCAAATTTACTAAGAGAGAAAGAAAATATGCGACCATGCAACTATTCAACAATCAAGTATTCAAGGCACCTCATGCATTTGAACTTCATTATCAAAGTAGTGTTTTCACAACAATCTCATAAGAACTCTCTCTTTATTTCTACAATCTAACTATCTCAAATCTGCTCTAACTTCTTAATCTCCAATCTCGAATGAATAACTAACTTCTAATCTTCTAATCCTTCTAATGAAAATGAGAGAGTGAGGGGGGGGAGGGGGTTATATAGTTTTCAAAATTACAATGAACGGCCGAGATTGATTCAAGATCAATGGCCCAGATTAAATAGAACTAAACCCTAATTAGGGTTTCTAAAACCTCAATCAGTTAACTGAAGAGAACTCTAGATATCTGGAGTGGCATCCTTATCCACTTGTGCGGCCTTGCATTCGGCGAATCTGGACATGATCAAGCCGACCTCTTCCATGGCAATGTCGGGCAGCACGTTGACATTGTACTCCAGCAAATCCAAGCTCTCGGCACACTCCGCAAAAATAGCAGCCCATGCTGGTTCCTGCAGCAAGAAAGAACTTCTGATGGCCATGAAGTCGAATACTTTGGTGAAGCTTTCTTTCATGATCGGCTCGGTGGTGGAGAAATTTTTTTGTACTTGTTCTCTTAAATTCTTTGGCCGCAAATGTTTCTTTCTGACAGCATCCTTATCGAACATATCTGTAGCCATTTCATAAATTTTACTCTGAATTTCTTTTGTTTGTTCTTCAATTCTGGCACCATCCTGCTTCACTTTTTCGAGGACTCCTCTTCTTGAGATCAAAGCATAATACCATCCATTAAAATCATATGCCGCTCCGGCTTTAATAACCTTGCCCTCAATCAACCTTTGCTTTGAGATGTTCTTCAATTCCCGGATACATGGGATGATCCTGCTTTGAATATCTTTGAGACTACTCCATGATTCCGCCAGGTCTGCAACTCGTGATAGCATAAAGGAAGCTTGCTCATTTACTTGTGCCAACTTTTCTGCAAACGCAACGCCTCTTCTTTCCTTCCAGCCATCCAGTCTTTAGCCTCCCTCGCTGTTGTCAGCTCTTCTTCAAAGTTTGCACCTGGTTCTTGTGAAGCATTTGGAGGTAAAGGCGCCACTTGTTCACCTTCGTTTAGTGGCTTGGTCAAGTGTTGGATGTAATCTTTTAGGCGCTGGATTTCTTTTTTATACTCTTTTTTCTTGGCAACTTCTTTTTCTAACCTGGACTTGATGGTAGCCACGGAATTGTCCAAGTCCTCGACCTCTTGCCCCTTTGTTGTCAGACCCATGTCGATGGTCGTGATAGCATATTCATCAGGGGCGATCTCATCTTGGAACTTGTCGGCTGTAGGTACTGCAATTTGCACCGTGCGATTTCCAGCTTCATCTCTTTGGATGGTGGAGAATTTCTTGGCCTTCTTCCTCGGGGCAGTTTGCTCTAATCTCGCCAGAAAATTTGTGTCATTGTCCTCCTCAGGGACCTCCACTGGCGCTTTTCTTTTCAATCTTTCTTTCAGCCACTCTAGGATTGTTGGCTGCTCAATTACGTCCTCCTGTTGATCCTGGATGTCTTGTATATCCCGTACTTCCTGCTCTTCCTGAATCTCCGGCATACTTTGAACTTCTTGGACCAATTGCATACCCTGGATTTCTTGGACGGATGGGTCATCTTGGATTCCTTTGAGGGCAGAAATCATTCCTTCCTCGAATTCTCCATCCATAATATCTGTATCATTATCTGATTCTAGGATTTCTGTGCTTGCTGGAGAAGGTTGATCATCATCTTCTACTTGTATTGGCTCCACATTTTCGACTGGAGAAGGGATCTTAGCATTTTCCAAAGATTCTCTATCCATGGCGAGTATTTCTTCTATGTTCCTGGAAGTGGCCGACTGAAGGGGTTTAGACTTGTGCTTCTTTCGAGAAGGCCCTTCATCTACCATTTTATCCTTGTCTTGTCTTGCAGATTTATCAACTTCTTTCCTCTTTCTCAAGTTGGCAGCATCTGTTGGTCCATCTCCACGAGATGCACCGG
>VDFB02387734.1:0-14852 GCA_007258455.2 Sequoia sempervirens | reverse complement strand
AAACACCTACTTATTTTTTCCCTGAAATTTAAGTACTACTGCAATAAAATTTCAAATTTTCACCAAATAGATTTTTTTTTTTAAAAACAAACCTAGTAGTTTAGAAACTACATTCAATTTTCTATAGAGTCTATTCTTACATATTTTTGAAATAATATAGATAACTTATTCAAATTTTTACGTCAAGTTGCCTAACTCTTATTTTTCTATTTTTTTTGCCACTTAATGGCCTATTTTTTCCGTGATGATCTTGCACATGCCCTATTGAGGATAGGGTACTATTAAATGATAATGGAAAAGGAAGCTCTCATGACTATGTCTAAAAGTGCTTGCAATGTCAACAACATGGGTATCTCATCCATGCACCAACTTAGGAGCTTCGACCGATCATAGCACCTTGGCCCTTTTCACAATGGGGGTTCAATCTCATCGGTAAAATCACACCCACTTCATCTAATGGACACAAGTTCATTATCACCGCCACTAAGTACTTCACGAAGTGGGTAGAGGCCATCCCAATGAACTACATCATAGGGAAGCAGATTTCCAAGTTCATCCTGAACTACCTCATTTGTCATTACGATGTTCCACAAGCCCTTATCTTAGATAATGGGATACCTTTCAAAAACCAAGATGTTCAAGAACTATGCCAAAAATTCAATATCCAGCATCAATTTTCCACCCCATACTACCCCCAAGGTAACGGCCAAGCTGAGGCTACCAATAAAACCATCTTGAAAATCCTAAAGAAAACAGTCAATGAAGTTGGTTTGGACTAGCACTTACAACTAAATCTCACCTAATGGGCCTACCAAACGAGTATCCACACACCTACAGGTGCAACACCCTTCTCCCTAGTCTATGGATCAGAAGCCATCCTCCCCATTGAGATCAAGCTCCCATCCTTAAGAATATCATTGCAGAATCTCATTACTGATGAAGAATATTGGGTATCACGGTTGAACGAGCTAGAACTACTAGATGAGCGGCACATGGATTCCTTAAATCATCTGTAAGTCTATCAAAACCATCTCAAAAGGAGCTACAACAAGAAGATCAGGAGTCAGACCTTTCAAGTCGGAGAGCTCGTATTGAAGGAGAATCAAAAGAATGTACCAAATCCAGAGAACAAGGGAAAGTTTGAACCTAATTGGTTGGGACCCTTCTTCATCAGAGTGAGCTAAAAATCAGGAGCATATCAACTATCTACACTAGAAGGTGAGTCTCTGCAAGAGCCTATCAATAGCTCCCATTTCAAAAAGTTTTATTATAGGACCACCATCAAACAAAAAATAAGTAATCAAGGCTATTCAAAAGAAGGATAAGTTTTTACACTTTCAAGAAGGAATTGGTGTTAAATATTCTTCATTTGTACATGGGTAGCTAATAAACTTACTTATTGGTGGCCTCATCATCTAGTTAATTTGTGTGATAAAATAAAGTTTATGGGAGGGTGTTGAAATATAAATTATATTTAATCACAAAGAGTTGTGTCTCATATAAGAGACACATTAGTCCATGTATAATATCTATTTAAGGGTCTTTGGATCCATATTTTTAATATATAAGAGAACATAAAATATCAAATTAAGCTCTCCAATTTTCTATAGTTTTTTTTATGCTTTATTTCTATATTTAATCATTTGAGTTATGTGATTACTTTATTTTTATTTGAAAAGTTATTGTTGTTTGCTTAAATATTATTTTATATTTTAATTATATGTTAATTATATTTTTATTTTTATATAAACACTTATTATCACTATAAAATGTTTTTCCTTATGACTAACATAGGTCTATATTTTGAAAAATATAAGTAAAAGGAATGAAAAGTATCAAGTGTCTAATTCTCTTTTCATCCTCATTTATCTTATATTTTTTTTATTTCTTATGTCTTTTTTTACATTGCAAGAATGTTACAAAGAACAAAATTATATTTTAACTAATATTTTTATGCCATTGTAATAACTTGATGCTACTATTCATGCGACTTATTATTTGTGTCCTTGACTTTGTATTTTTAGCTACCACACACACTCTTCACCTTTATCATTGCACTTCTTTTGTTTAGTGTATTATTTTCACGCAATGTTTCTCCTCTTAGCTCATAGTATCATATATTCTTATTCTTAAATATTAATTATTTGATTTGTAGATGGTATCCAAATTTAAAGTAAAAGTTAAAAACTAATAATTAAAAGATCATCATGTCTCCTTGATGTCATTGTAGAACACCTCTAGTGTAATAAAAAACTAGATTAGTTCAAATTATATTATATTTTATTTGTGTTTGTATTTGTTTATTTTTTAAAATTATTCATAAATATTTTTGCAATGTTATGAAGCATAAATCCTTATTAAAATTTTTATATAACTATTTTTTATTTTTATTTTTATTTTTTTATTTAAGAATGGTTTTAATTAAATTATTTATTTAAGATTTATTTTATCTACTTAAGATTTACTTCACCTTATTTTAGAACTATTTTATTTACTTAAGATCTATTTTTTTTTATTTTTTAATAGTTTCAATATATATTTTAATATTTTGATGGATTTTTATTTAAAGATACATTTAAGTTTTAAATAAAATTTTATAGTTTTAATTTTTTTAAATATATGTAGTGTTTTAGTATTTATAGATAATAAATGAAAGCTTTTAATATTAGTATAAAATGTCACTTTACCAATTATTTATTTTTTTATATGTAAATAAAAATAAATATTTACAATATCTCATTATTAATTTTTGAGGTAGGAATGCTAATTTGATAGATTTTATTAATTTGCCACAAATGAAACAATGAAAGAGAAAAAATAAAATAAGTTGACTAGGTGTTCTAATTTACATTTTTCTTCAAATTTGTTTCAAAATATCAACTTGATTGTATCTATCATTCTATTGAATAATGGCTATAAAGTGCTATTAGATTGATGTAAACTATTGGATTCATAATTCATTGTACCCTTTTATATTCTCTTCATTTTTCCATTTCATGAAGACATTATTTTGTATGCATGCTTGTAGTCAATGCAAACATTATTTTCTACTAGAGATTGGACACTGACACTTTCATTTTTTACTAACACATCCATTCAATCTAATCGAAATGTCTTTTTCGTAAGTCTCAATAGAAGAGGTATATAAGTTTTTGCTACCACTTTACCTCCATAAGATTATAGTGGACGTTTGCTAACATTATTGATGTAATGAATTGACCTTTCCCTATATAATTGCATAATCATGATAGTAGCCTCAAACTTTCCACATAAACATTTTCAAATAAATAATAAATTTTTCAAAAAATACAAAACTTATTATTCTAACAACAATACTTTAAATCAACATACATATTACACAATATATCTTTTACTTTTATATACACTTTAAAATAAACATATCATTTATCGATTCTATTTCCACATTTAATTTTAACTTTTTATTCTTCTCCATACATCATACACCCTCAAATTAAATCCAATTCCAAATAAATTCTGCTACACCTTTCACCTCCTAAACCCTCCTACGTGTCTCTCTAAGACTGACTTGGATATCATAAGTTCTTCACCGACCCATTTCTATTTGATTTATATATATATCTTTGCCCACCGGATGATATTAATGGAACTAGGGAAAAAAAACATATATTTTTACCAAATATGTTACTGTATACACGTATACATACCTTATTACATTAAATCCTTTCAGCAAATGTTAGTCAAGGTCCAAATGCTATTATTGTGGAGGAGATCGAATCTAACACGACTGTGTTTTTGACACGTGGAATGATGTCCATAGCTACCAAACGTAATCCCTTTAATTTTGGATTCTTCACATTCCAATTTTGGGTTCTTCACAGTCCAATTTCAATAAAGCAATTACCCCACATTTAATATTTAATATCTTGTTTGCAATCCTTGTAGCTACTTCTCTGTTTTGTAGAGATTTTTGAGGGTTAGATAAAATCTATATAATTAGAAATCTTATCTTAGTGTATAATGGATATGTTGATGGTGTTTATATTTATTTGTTTTGTTATTTTTAGCATATAGTGGGGTTATGTATGAAGTGAATTGTAATATTGTTAAGCATGTAACATTTTATGTACCGTTTATGTTTTCATAATCAGATGACTACTTCAAATTGTTTGTTTTTAACATATAGAAATGTCACATATGAATGTAACATTAAACTATATCATATTTTGAAAATTTGAATTTTAAACTTCAAACGTGGAATGTTCATTACACCTAAAAGTTAGATAAAAATTTATATAAAAATAAAAATATTCTTGTGGTCATAGAACTAGATAGTTATACATAAGGCTGTGTAGGAGGATTTTTGTCGTATTAATTTTTTATAAAAAATTCATATAATATTTAAAACCTTAAAATTTTTAGCAAGGGAGCTCAAAATCTTCTAATGGAGAAAAAAAACAACCATTTATATGGAGAAATTGATTTAATGATATCTAACAACATATGTGCTTTCACAAGGAATGTGGGTGCATCATGAGACATTTTTTTTTTTTTTTAGCAAATGATAAAAGATTAAGTTCAATTACCACTATTCTAGAAAAAATTATATCAGTTACATTTATAAAAGAAAACATATATTTATGTTATATTACCTTGTTTATACCAATAGTAAAAATAATCAATCAATTATAGATATTGTGAAGCTCATTATAAGAGAAAAATGATTTGAAGAATAACATATTATAACAATTATAAGAGATTGCAAAAAAAATAAAAAACTGTAAGAGATAGTTGATATCTTCACATATGTTACACAATCTAGTTTGACAATTGATAACAATGCATATCATCCAACTACAAATCCATGCAAAGAAAAATATTTTCTATACCACTATAGGATTACAACACTTCAAATCATGGAGTAACTTAAGAAAATAAAATAAAAGTTTGTTACTTACAAAAAATGGTTATTGCGGTGACTAAAAGGGAAATAATGATAGAAGTTTGAATAAAATTAACTTTGTTGCTCCTATTCTATATGAATTAACAACATAGAGGTAGAATGCAATATAAGTAGAGTGAACCAAGATATTTGCATCGATACTAAATTTTATATTCAATTTAACAAGATTGTAGACTATTGTTTGAAATGGATAGCTAAATCATTTTGTTATGATTTTTTTGTTGTCTATTTTGGTTTGACAATGCCTTTAAGTGGTCATTTTTTTTTAGTATAATATATGGACTATATTGTATGAAATCATATCTCCGATATATTTAGGTGGTCATACACAAAGACACACAAGACAATGTACCCTTGATAAAGCTCTAAATGTGAGCCCTTGATGATTTTTGTTGTTGATATAAATCATCACTCTTTTAATTTTCAAACCTTGTGACTGATGGATTTCTAAGGCCCATGCCATTTTAAGAGGATTCTATCAACACCTTCTATAGCTTACTAGGATGATAGACACTTTTTTTTTGTTGGGTTTGGTCTCGAGGTGGGCCTATGTAAAGATTGAATTGTACCACAACAAAGAATGAAATATTTAGTAGGTTTTCAATAATTTTGTATATAACTACTTCAACTTGTCCTAATGCATTATTTACAAGAGTTTCTCATACTTATTTACCAAAAAAATTGTATGATAGATAATCTACAATGTAAAGGGTGGGTCATCTTTTGAAACAAGATTTTTCAATCTCCCCTAGGTGTCAAGGTTACTAGGTCTTGGATTTACAAGAATTGAATATAGTAAAAAATGAGATATTATAATAAATGGACTGTTGGTGTTCTATGTGCAACAAAGTACATAGTTTGGGAAGCTCAATTCAATGAAAATTATAATCTAAATATACCCTAATTGATTGAAAAATAAAATATAAAAGTGAGAAAAGAAGATAAGAAGGAAGGATGAGATTTAAGAAAAGAAACAGAAGAAGGAAGAAACCCATAGTCAACAAGCACAAACATTGTCACAAGAGAGTGATCTTTGCAACATAATAATAATAGTGTATATTACCAATGCTAGTTTTACCTCAACAAATTATGACATACCATATGAAATATTTTAAGGAAAATTAAATTTTATAATTGTATTAATAAGTGAAAGAAATAGAATGAATCATTACTATATTGCATGAATATATTTAATAAAGCATTACATTTAGAAATGAAATTTATTAAGCTCAAATTTGAGTATGTTTATAAGAATTACTAGTCCAAATATGATATTTACACTTATAAATCATAGAATTTCTAGCACAATCTAAAAAATGTATCCCACCATTCACATGTGTAAGGGAAGAAGAATGCCCCTTTTTTTCTAAGTCATGGTAATGGTATATTCATTTATATTAAAAACTAGTTAAGTCCATTATTCTATCCATCTGATTCCTTCTTTTTGTTACAGTAAAACCCTTTTATATGTGTCCATATTGTTTATATTACTTCAAACCTTATGAGAGAGATCTTGTAGTGTGTAGTCCTACCATGAAAATATACATGTTGATAGAATGGTATGGGGAATGCATGATATGTTGGGATGATACTAAGTAATTAGAAGTTCATTCAATTAAGAAAAAGAAAAAATTGGATACCCATGCCTTCCCTACTATATTTTTGACCTCTACGTAAAACACACCATCCTTGTATTGAATTCTTTATTTATCAAATCATCTATGCATGGGATTTGAAACACTTTCCACTAGAATCCTATAAAATAGAGATCAATACATTAAATTTATACATTCAATTGTCAAATCTAAACCAAAACATGATTTCAACATCTAAACATGTTTAACAAGTAGATATTAGGTTGTGGGAAGACACACATGTAGAAAATGCATGAATTTTGTGTGCCAAGGTAGGTTTAATAGGGCCTATATTGGAAAAAGTGTTTAATAGGGCCTAGGGGAGATGAGCCTATAGTGGAGGACCGTAACTTTTCATTTCTCAAAATCCTATGTGGAAAGTTCAAATCACTCCCAATTTTGTACACCAGTTTATTTGGCAACATATGTGCTTCTATATTTTGTTTTAGGGCCACATCATCAAATATGATGCCATATCAGCATGTTTTTTGTTGAGGTATCTAAAAATGCCCAGAAAAAAAGTGAGACGGAAAGTGGTGCACTAAGTCATGTTTTATTGGTGCGCTGATATGGCATCACATGATTTGTCAGTTTGTGTACTTAATGGATAAAAAGTTTTTTACAATTGGATATTAAGGTTCTCCACTATAAGACCCACTGACGACTACTTTTATCCCTAGTATTGGACCCTGCTCCATTATGGGCTCCTCTCCCCTATACTGTGTGCCAAATTTTCTTTGTCAAGATGCTAATCTTGGTTGATTTTGAATGGAGTAAATAAATCACATGCACACATGATTAATTATCAAAACATAGTTTTTTTCTATTCTAGGTTTTACATGATTTAGATTTATTTAGTTTTTCCTATGTAATTATTTTATTTTACTTAACCTTTCCCTTTTAGTCAGATATTTTAGATTTCTAAGAATTTTTTAATACTTTGAGTTGAGGTTCACCATTTTTTATGTTGTTTGAAACATGTCCCTAATTTCTTGCGAAATTAAAGGTTCATTTAATTCTTTCTCATCTTTTCTGTAGACCTTATTCCTATTTGGGAATCATCATAATTTTTTTATTAGAGATCTCAATTTTCTACTTTTAGTTTTTCCATATATCTTCCTATTTTCCATATAAATGCCATTTTTCATTAGCAATACATTTCCATATATGTTTCCTAGTAAATTGTTTACATCCAACCATAATGTGACACATGTCCCTTCTTGCATCCAACTACCTAGAATGAGCAAGTAAAATCTACATTCCATGAACCTAAATTTGATGTTCAAATTTGGAATAAAAGGATAACTAGTACAAACAAATATTGGTCATTGCTCCATTACTAACTAAGCATTTGGATCTTTCATGGAGATAACTCTACTCCCATCAAAGTATATCACAAATACTAGATAGAAATATGTAGCCTTAATGGAGATAATAAAATCACTTTGAAAGGATTAAGTTTTTTATGTTTCACTTTTATTTTACTAATTTTTTATTTTTATTTTTTCTTAATTACAAGCTATAAAACTTAGAATCTATTGGTTTTTTTTTAAATCACAATTTATTCTTGAAACTATCTAAAGAATTTCCAATTCTTATGCTCAAAGGTTTCAAGAGGTTGGACAACAAACAAGAGATTGATTTCACAATTTTATCCTCTACACTTTAGGTTCCGCAAGACCTAGGAGGGAAATCCTTATCAATATCATATGGATTATACTTTATTCATACCAAGATATTGTTTAAACATAAATTCTCTCATGAAATGTGCGAAGAATTACAAATAGAACATACCTAATTGGCTAGATTCGTGGAAGCTACTAATTTACTGGATCTTAGAACATGAAATAAATTACAAAATAAATAGGAAATTCAGTTGAAGCATATTGACCATGGAAATATAACTAGTATTCATACTTATACTAGTGCCTTAAACCTAGGCTATAAAGTCAAAAATAAATAAAATTAGTTCCTTTAAACAACTAAGTATAATTTTTTTTGTGAAAGCTCATATATCATTGCCTTATAGTGACATTATTTTAAAATTTCCAACCAATTCTACTTAGCAATCCTTGAATACATTAGGACTCTCAATATTTCAAATACAAAATTTTTAATCAATTACTTGAATAGAATCCATATAGGAAACCTTTATTCATAGTAAAAGAAATGATGAATAGAAATGATCCTTGATCAGTTTTCATTCCTAAGAGTAATGACATATACATTTGGAGACAATTGATTGTGGCTTTTTCACAACATGTTCATTTATTTAGACTTCATATTGGTGTACAAAAAACTACAGTTGCATTCACATTTCTTCCTTGGAATCCCTAGACTAGACAAATACAGACCTAAAATAAATTTCCTCTGCTAACAAAAGTCTAAGATCCTTAAAAAATGGCTCAAATTCCCTTTTATAAAAACAAGAGAGGAACAATCTTAAATCCATGGACATATGTCACATTTTTATTTGACAATATTTTCCTAAGGATCAAACTTGAAATTGGTTACAACTGAGTGGCAAGAGACATAAAGTACATCAATAGAGGAAAAAATAGTTATAGTAGTTGTTGGAGGGAACAATCTCTAACATACATGATGAAACAAAAAGGAGAATTCTCACATGACTAGTTAGATGTACTTTTCCATCCATGCTACAAAAATATCCTCTAAAGGCCAAGGATATGCTAAAATTTCTGTAATGTGAACTAAATGAGAAGAATATCCTCCCTCAATCCATTTCTTTACATCATTAACACACTTTACCAAACTTATCTCTAATTTTACAAAATTATCTAGAGTGGTATTCATTTTTTCTATTTCTAAAACATCATCTATAAAAATATAATTTAAGATGTGGATAATATTTTGCTAAACTCGATTCTCCACACCATGTACACCTTTATCCCACCATTGTCAAATAAAATACCAAGCATGATTCCATATTTAAGATCATAAAAGTCTTCTACAAACCTCTCTATGGAAAGATGAAAGCTTTGATGCACAATCATATTGTCCTCAATGGAATCTAAAGCCTTAGAGATGATATCTAACTCAAATGGATCATAAATTTCAAAATTTTCTCTTTTCACCATCTTTTCAATTACCTTCTTCCTTGGATACCAAGTGTCAATAATACTTTGGAGTCTATTTTTTAAGGAAGTGTGAATATTATGGGTAGTTTGACTACATTGTGTCCATTCCATACATCCATCCTCTAATTGGCTCCAAATACATGATAATCTATGACCAAAAATTTTACAATCTATCTCTAAGAAATTTTATCTTTTTTTTTTGCATTTTCCTTCGTTTATGCTTCTTTGCTTCCATTCAACTCCCTCTTTAAATTATTTAGCTCCACATTCAAAGTTTTTCTTTCTTGGCCATCTTTATTACCAACCCCTAATTGCTCGGTGATGGTAGTAATCCATAGATAACATTCAAATATTCCTGTAACTTTGAATTTTGATCAATAACTGTTGATCATTAAATCTTGTGCTTCTCTCGAATAGCCTTATGGGAAATTCAGTGAGTGGGGGACCAAATTGCACCTCACTAAATGACCTCTAGGAATTTTATAGAAGCCAAATCTTCTTTGTTTTGGGGAAAAGGGGAAAGAGAAATGTAGAGAAAATGAAAGGTGGTGATGCACCAAAGGTTTTACAACATTTCAAAGCCTACCAGCTTCTTACTCCTGATGAAATGGAAAAAAATGCTACAAACCCTTCATTGTTGGAAAGAGAACGAACAAATAAGGCTCAAAGGAGCATAGAGCAGTCATTCAAATCTCCCCATGGGAAGCACCCATTAAAGTCTGAAAGAAATAAGAAACCCAGATACTAATAGGAATACTTTGGATCTTTACAAAACCCTTATTCTCTTACATAATCTTTACAAAAAGTGAAAGAGTACAATGAACATGATTCAATTTTTGAAAGATAGCATTAAACAAACATAAAAGCTAATGACATATAAAACAATCACCAAGCCTATATCAGTATGACTTGACACAGAGCATTCAATATACATAGAATAAAAAAATAAATGTGTGACAAAGGCCATAAATGCAAAATCTCAAATATTTCTCCCTACTATTACTCATTCTTGCAATAAATCACATAAATGCAAAGGTCAGATGCCAATCCGATTAATGGTCTTGATAATTTAACATGCTAAAGAGAGAGAAAATATCTGTAAAATTCTTCCTATTCCTCCCCTACTCTAATATTCTAATAGAAAAAATCCTTCCTGATGATGATCTTGATCATCCCCTCTACAAGCCATTGAAAACCCCCTTTTATAGAGCCAAAGAGATGAGCCAATCTGTAGCTGATAGAAATGAACCACTGACATGTGTCCTCGTATGATACTTTATAATCCGATCAAAGATATGATTCTATCATGACAATATTTTCCAGTAAAAGTTGAGCTACTTCATTAATGGCTTTGGATGTTGTAGAATCTTTTGTGAAGATATGCTATCAGAGAAGAATCTGTAATCATTATAGCTTGGAATTTTTTTTATATGATCTACTGTGAGGAATAATGATATTTCCCTAAAAGACCAATCTTGAAGATATAAGGTCTGTTGCATTGCTCGAAAAACTCTGCCAAAAAAATGATATGCCCGTGGGTAAAACAACTCACCCAACAAATGTGAGTGATGTGGCACGCTGGCGGGCAATTTTTGCATTTGTAAGAGCAACTTGTGGAGAATCCCTGCCATGGTGCCACGTGTTATATTTTGGGCCCAAAAGGAAGGCAACAATAAAAAGTCACACAACCACTTCATGACACATTGTGTGCATTTTTGCGGGGGTAACTTTAGCCTTTGGGGAATGGTGCCATCAAAACACGAAAAATAATAGTAAAATAGGAAGACTATAGGGGCCAAAACCAAAAGAAAAACAATTAGAGAAAGATTAATCCACAATTTTTGGTGACTCACAAGGTGGCCTTCACTTGTGGAGGCATGAACTAAGATACAAAAAAGAATCCTCAGAGTTTGAGGAAAGCAGTATGCTGGAATTCCCAGTCTTCATCAAGGACCCCCTTGAAAGAAACCCCACCCCATTTTTATAAATCAGCTCTGATGTGGTAGTAAAGTCACGACAAGGGAAGAAGCGCATTCTTAACTTCCTCAATTGAATTTGATGAGCTCAAACCTTGGAGCACTGAAGAGTCTTGATGTTTGAGCCTAATGGCTTCTTTGATCTATTCCTTTATCAACACCTCTCCATCTAGTGAGAACAAGGCTCGTAAGCCGAGATGGATTGAAACCTCAAGGTCTTCCTTTATCTTGCTAACCTTCTTAGTCAATGCTCACTGGTAAGCCTTGCTTTTTAGGGCAACCTGGTTGTAGCTGATGAACTCATTTTCTTTCCTCATAGCTGTCCTCTGATCTGGGATTCCAGAATCTCTTAAAGCTTCATCTGTCACCTTGTACAATTTGGTGATCAAGTTTCCTAACTCTTCAGAATGAGGCGTAATTGTATGAAAAATTTGGTTGGCCTTCGAGCTAACCTTCGCATTTAATTCTTGTACATTTGTTAGGAATCTCAAAGTTGGTTTGAGGGCCATTACTGTAACCATGATTCTTTCCTAGTGGTTGGACAATAATTTCCAAAGTATCAAAGGATCTCGGACCCTCACGCCATAGCTATTTCCTATTGGAATTGGGATTCCTTAGCCTTCATGCTTTCTTTCAACTGATCTCCCTCCTAGAAAGTGCTCAAAAGTTCTAATCTTAACTTTTCTACTTCTCCAATGAGAGTCTGTAGAATAGATTCGATGTCCTGCTTCTCCTGTCTCTCTTTCTCTACTTCTTCCTGGGATTTTTGAAGATTTCATCTACTTGAGATTGGGTGTTAGAAATATACTCTTGCAAATTATCCTTCTCCTTTCCCATCTCCTATAGCTCTTTTTGCAATTCTGCACATATGTTGTTTTGTCGGTCTGTTACATCATCAAATTATTTTTGCTTCTATTGATACTTCTTGGTGACCTCTTGCATTTGGGTTCTCATATCTTCAATTGCTTTGCTGCTAGAAGCTTGTTTTTAGGGAATCAAGGACTCATTCACCTTTAGTGGTGAATGGGTCCCTGTTAGGGTTTTTGAAATTGAGATCTGGGTTATTTTCCTTGATGTTTGCACTCTCATATTCCTAGTTGTCAGCTATTGAAAACTTGTAACAAATTTTGTATCTTCAATTATTTTTTCTTGCACTATAAAGATCAATCTTGCAACTTGATAACTTTAATAATTTTGATCTAAACTTCTTCTCCACTTGATCTCCAACCTATAAATCTGAAAACACACACTCAAGAGGAGAAAAACTTGTTGATTGTTAGTGAATAGGGGTTTTTCTAAGTCAAACCCCTTGTAGGTAATTAAACCAAATGATAAAATAATGAAATCAAAGCATGAAACATGAAATGATGCAATGTTGATACCTCATAACTTGTCTTGGAAGATAAATCTGCAATCTAACATGTAGTGGCCATGAAGAATGTAGATCTTAGATGTGAAATAATGCTTGTAAGGAGATCCGCAATGCTACATTCACTATCTTAGCTCAACAACATGTATGAATGCATTAAACCCTTGTCATCATGAAATGATCTTGAATTGCTGCAATAAAACTTTGATAATCTGCCTTGAAATTCCTTTGAAAATGTGATTGTGAACTCTTGTGCTTGAAAATTGAATTCTTAGGCCTCTTGTAAACTTGCGAGGAGAAACAATGTGAATTAACCCCATATTTATACTAAATCAAGAGATTAACTCAAAAATTCAAAGATTTCAAGCCAACACCAGATCTAGAAGTGAATGTTATTAAAATCCTACTAGAATTAAACCAAAAGAGGGGGTCCTTATTAAGGGAGGACCCATTTTCCACCTCAGGAAAATGGGTCCTAGCACAATTTTCTAGGACCTTTCCTTCGAGGAATGAAAGGACATAAAAAACCCATGTAGAATCTGCAAAGAAATGAGGGTCCTATAGAGGGAGGATGCATTTGCTACCTAGGGTGAATGGGTCCTAGCACCAATTTCTAGGACCTCAAATTTTCCCAATAAAATGTGTGGATGTTAAAATCTGCAAAATTCTCAAAGCTTCAACACACATGAACATGGTTAATCATTTAAAGCAAACCAAACCAAAACATCCCTATGAAATACTGAATCATGTTTAGTATGCAATGAAAGGAAAAAAGGAAGCTAAATAAAACACAAAATAACATGAATCAAACCCTATATCATAGTGGATTGGTGCTTCTTTGATGTGGAAAGAATCCCTTTCCCAATCCTTGATAAGCTCCTAGATGGTATGATGAACAAGATTTAAATGCTTAAGATTGTATATCAAGTTGTGGAGTTGTGGAGGATTAATACAATAGAGGAGGCCTCTATTTATAACCAAGAAGGATGGAAGAATGCAAAACATGGAGGATGTGGGACAAAACATGATCCAATGAGAAGATGCCACTTGTCAAGATGTGAGACGGTGAAGGTTGTGCACATTTTGATCAATGTGCCAAAGAGGGGGAGATTTGGAATTCAAAAGATGGCTTCTTGGAGGGAGAAGAAAGAGTCCTAAATGCCAAGTGGGAGACATGTAAGAGACAATGTAAGAGGAGTTAATGCTATGTTGGAGGACAAGACATTTGGGAGGGAGAATTCAAATTTGGAGAATATTCCCTCTTGATGCCTTTTTGAATGAAAATGAGGAATTAATAAATCAATTAAATTGGTTTATTTGCACAAGTTGCAAAATCTAAAGGATTGGAGTGATTAGGATTAGGATTAATCATGGTTTGATTAATTAAGATGAAGATTAGCTGATTTAGACTTTTGACTTAGATTTTAGGATTAAAATAAATCAAAATTAGAAGAAAATGATTTTAGATTTAATTAAATAAAGATTTGATTTATTTAATCAAAGAGGATGATGTTAGTGATTTAATTAAATAAATTTTATTTATTTAATTAAATGTAGAACTTTAGAGATTAATTAAATACGATTGATTTAATAACATTTTGTTTCCACAGTCCATGATCATTAATAATCAAGATTTCTGGATAAAACTGTGTGCGATTTTTTCCATCAACGTTTCGGATCATACTCCATGATCCATCATCAGGATGATTAGCAGATAGAGAGAGACATGAAGAATAGATAGCAGACTTGGATAGAAATAGAGGAGAGGGTGGTGAGGGAAGGTTGTAAGGCACGAGAACCAAAAAGATGAGAAAGTCAAGGGGAGGAGAGAAA
>VDFB02387733.1:0-12293 GCA_007258455.2 Sequoia sempervirens | reverse complement strand
TCAACATCCATACCTATCAAGATTTTTGCTTGAGTAGATGCTAGAGGAAGTTTGAATCAACTAGTCTCTCTTACCCCTATACATTCTTTTGATTCAAGCACCATTGGTGACAGTGGAAGAAAAGCTATCGTTCATACACAAGTAGGGAGGATGTTGGCAAAGGTTGTGGAGTCTAACTTTGCGCTTCCCCATTGCATTTGGGGAAATTTTCTAAAGGTTCATTGATATGTAATTAAAGACTTAGAACAAGTCAATTTGTGCATTGGGGAAATTTTCTAAAGGTTCATTGATATGTAATTAAAGACTTAGAACAAGTCAATTTGTGCAAATACCGCAATCATGGTCTTCCATGAGAACAAAATTTTATGAATATAAGGAGAGGTGTCCATATCGTCATGGGTACAAGGAGAGGTGTCCATATCATCATGTGGTACCCATGCTTCATTAATGGGACAACATCGTCACCTCTGTTTACAGTTACTCCGCTTTAAATGTATGGTGGTCTCCCCTTTATTAGGGGACTTTTCTTTATGTATTTATTTTACATGTTGTTTCTTGATTCCTCCATGAATCTAACATCTATTAACTAACTCCAACAAATACTTTTTCAAAAAAACAACTTTATTTTATTTTCAACTTTTGGAGATTAAACCGTTCACGAGCAACCCATAATACTTGTTGATTGGACCTTATAAATTGTCTTTTACGTCCAAAGTTAAAAATCTTAATGAGACCTATAGCTCCAAGACCATGTGAGAATAAAGAGTAGCATTGATGTTTACACTTTAAAAATACTTAAGATAAATTCAGACTTACATTTTATCAATTGTATGCCTTTTCATATATCATGTTTTATTCATCTAAATGCGTCTCTTTTATAAAGATATTTTATTCATTCTAAGTGCACGTACTTTCTAAAACTGATTGCATTTTTTTTTCTTGGCATCTACTTTATAAACAAATTATTAGCTTCATAGGCTATTATAGGTGGGAATTCCACCGGAAAAGTCTTACTGTCTGATGCCGGTGGACTATTCCGGTGAAACTCCCGGGCATACGATGTACATTCCACTGTTGAATTAATCGCAACCACTTCATTAATTATGCCAGCTATTCTGTCAACTCTGTAGCCTCTATTTTTCTGTCATATCTCAACAAGCATTAAATACAAATCTTAGAATGGATTCGAATGGATATTCAGTAACTCCTCCAACTTGTCCCTGTCAAATCATCTGCAAGTTTCACATGGATTGTGGGTAGTTTAGAAAATGCTTTTTTTAGCCGATAGTTAGCCGATAGGTGGGAAATCCACCAGCGTATGTACAGTCCATTGCGAAGTCACCAGGCATGGCCATTCCTCCTTCGTGTCAGCAGGTATGGGTCTGAAGCCGCTTGCACCGTTTACACATTCCTAGGCTCTCCGTGCATAGCCAAGCATTTAGGAAGTGACCAAATTTGGTGGAGGTAATAAATTTCAACTAGGTTTTTTGTCCAGCTTCTCTGGTTTCGACTTCTGCTTTTTGCCTTATGATTTCTGTTGCCTGACAAGTAGAGGCCAGCAACCAATGACACATAATGGAGCACCACTAGGTGCAGGTCGACATCCTGGGTTTGGAAGGTTTCGTAGAGCCATTAGCAGAGCGGGTTTGAGGCCGAACCTGAGGATGGATGACCAAAGAACCTGGTGGCGATCACGTCTGCCACTTCATGGCTATGAGGAGAGCCTTGGCTAGGCTTTCTGAGTCTAGAAGACTCTCATACGAATCATCATTGCTCAGAATAGAAATTAGGGTCTATATTGCAAAGCAGGCTTTGGCTATGGTTTCCCACCAAGCTTGCATTGGGTTGTTGTTGGAGGCTACCATGGATCCACTCCTGCTTCTTGTGGTGGTGGCGCTGGCTGTTGTTCCTGTCAGTGATACTCTTCCTTTGCATCTGCTCAGAAGGTACCAGATTCACCTCTATTTCGCCATGTTTTCTGCCTTTCTCTCAATTAAGCGGTTACAAATCGAAAGAATAAATAGGACTTAGGGTAACTTTGCAGAGATAACAAGTTTTGTAAACTTTAACAACAAAAATGGATGAGGATTTTTCTTATGAATATATAAATAAATTGTTACAAGTGCATTCATGGACCAGATTGTTGCCTGTGGCCTCCAGATACTTCAAAGGCGGCCGCCTTCATTGTCCTCATCGTCTGTGCATTTTCTCAATCTACCCAAGGAAATAAGCCCATCGGAGCCTCTGCATTAAAATAAGACGAAACCCTAAGTTTTATATGTTTACAACTTTAGTAAATAGAGCATATTTCTATGTTATTTTTAATTAATATAGGGTTGATTGGGTTCGAACCTTGAACCCGCAACGAGACTTCATTTATTCATTGCCAAGCTTATAGGAAATTATGTGTTTTAACTTCATTTACTGTTTAATCAACTATTTTTTTATTATTACTGTAATTGAATGAGTTTGTTGTGATGAGACGTGCTAAATTATGACTCCAATCAATCTAAATTGTCAAGAATTCCATAATGTCTGACCCCTGTTCACTTTTCAAATTGTAATTTTTAGCTCGATTTTCAACAACATTATAGTAGAATTTTATTTGAATGGCCTTCTCTGTTTAAAAGTTGTGATGGTTTTGTATGTTCCTGATTCTGTAATTTAACGACAGAAAATGAGAAATTTTAGTTTCAAGTTCAACTCATCTATGAAAATCGGAGCGTGTTTTACAGAGTTAATGAAGAGAGATTAGAATGTTTGAACGATAAATTGAAAATTAAAAATAGAAACGCTTTGGCTATGACGTCTCATATCCCAAACCTAAACTACATGAGTGAGCTGGCACATCCAAATTTCATTTAACTGAGAATGTTTGAGGTTTATTTATTTCCTCCTAGCGGCATATATATTTCACCATCGGTATATTTATTCATTGTCGGCATATAAATAGTTAGGGTTATTGATTTTGCAGATAGCTATATTAATCAATTTTGAATTGCTATGTAGGCAATATTCAAAATTCTTTTTTGGGCTTATTTGTTATCTGCAGGCCGCATTAAGTGTTTGGCAGGGATTTCATGCAGATTTTCTTTTTGCTGTGGTCATCCATCGTACCAGCCTTTATTTTTTGTTGCCCATCCCACTGCCAAGGTTGCTCTGCCCACAAGCACAGGTCCATCACCGCCACCCTATCCGAGGGATTTTTTTAATTTTTTAGCTATATTGCAACTGGTATTCTTTGTTCACCATTTTTGGGTCAAAAAGTCACTATCTTCTTTAATTTTATAACGTTCAATCATTTTTCAGCTTCTTTAATATCTATATACCTACTCTGCCATCTGAATTTGAGTAAATGAGAAAATCAGTTATATTGACGATTACCAAATTCACTGCACGTTGTACCGCTTGACTTGGAAAATGAAGAAGGGTGCCCACAGATATGGATGAACACACATTCAATGATTAATGTATTGCTTAATATAAATTCACAAATGTAAATATGGTTGAACCATGTGAGCACAATTTTATTTCTATAAATTTATCTATTTTTAAAATAATTTTAATATGACTAAAAAAATTAAATTTATTCAATAGTAAAATAGCTTAAATTAATTACCTTCAAAATTAATGTCAAGTTTTTTTAAATACAAGAGAATTACCTTTAAAGTTGATATCAAGTTTTTAAAAATACAAGAGAACTTATTTTATTATAGTAACTTTGAATGAAAGTTTTACTTATAAATAGAAATTGACTTATGTTAAGTGTACTTATATGAAATATATTAAATTGATATTTTTATTTATAAAATTTAATTCTTTTAGTCATATTAAAACTATTTTAAAAATAAATAAATTTATAGAAATAAAGTTGTGCTCACATGATTAAGCCATATATACATTTGTGGATTTATGTTAAGAAATACATTAATCATTGAATGTGTGCTTATTGAAATCCTTCAAAGGGAAACTAAACAAGTTAATTTTTAAATTAAATTATCATGGATTTTAAATTTTTTAATGTGTATCCTACTCTATTGGGATAATGAGATTATATTCAATCCTTTGAACAAATTATTCTCAGAGACATTATATAGTTATATATGGGTGTTAGGTTTCAAGATAGTGTTCAATTAAGATTAGGGTCCAATTATGGTTCAAGGTTAGGGTTAGAATTCAATTATAGTTAGTGTTCAATTAGGGTTAGGTTTAAGGTTCAATTGATGTTCAATTACCTTTAGGGTTAGGGTTGGGGTTAGAATTCAACTAAGATTAGGGTTACAATTACAATTAAAATAAGAGTTAAGATTTAATTAGGATTTAATTGGTGTTATGGTTAGGGTTTAAATTCAATTAGGGTTATGGTTTAATTGGGGTTAGGATTATTATTCAATTATAATAAGGGTTAAAGTTAGGTTAGAGTTGGGGTTTAATAAAGGTTGGGGTTAGGGTTTAATTCTAGACCTAACCCTAACCCTAACCTTAAAACTAATCTTACTATTAACTCTAACCCAACCCTAAGCCTAATTTATCTCTAATCCTAACCCTAACCCTAATCATACTACTAATGCTATCCCAACCCTAATCCTCACCCTAACCATAATCGTGACCCTAACGCTCACCCTAACCCTAACCCTAACCCTAATAATTTTGTCTTCCATGTCACTGAGATTGCTACTAGCATATATATATTAATAATAATATATATATAAAAACGTCGAGAGATATCCTTCTTGAGGCATCTATTGCACTTTTATGTGAGTAATTGATTTAAAAAGAAAGTTAGGGCTCAATTAGGTTTATATAATAAATATTTGGGTTAGGGTTCTAGGATAAAGCTTGGGATTATTTTTTTCCATGCCCTTCAATATATTGCTAGGTTATATCCTACTATCGGCGTAACCATTGCACCTCATTGGGGTGCAAACGCTAGTAAGTATTAAGATTCTGCTTTGCAAATAAACTAGAAGGATTATAATTCACTGAATATTTTAGTTTTTAGACTATAAATATATAGATTAACGTACTAAAATACAGTTAAAAAGGATTTCTTTAGAGTGAGTTTTACGATCTTTTTCTGGAAACAGTTTCCTAAGCTGCCAGATTCCCAATACCAGTCACACTTTAAAAACTAATTTAGACTCCCATACACACCCTGCTGTGATTTCAACTTTTTAATCTTTGATATTTGGGAACATCGAAATCTGTAGCAGTAATTATTGGAAGGAGGATTTGTTTACTAACGACATTAAGATGGCAGCTAAACTTCCAAAAAAGTGCATCTTCCAAAGCTCAACAGTAATACAAACCACATACCGAGAAAACAAATAAGGATGTCCATTGCGTCGAAGTATAGAATTCAAAACAGTAATATACACCATTATAGCATATGTATGCGAGATTTTAAAATAGTTAAATATGGCACATTTACTATATAAATTAAAACCATTTTCCCAGATAATTCGAAATCATATTCTCCAAAGTCCCCGATGACCCACTTATATCACTATCTGGCATTTGAGCGAAGCTTCAGGCAACTATTCAGGCTTTCAAAATTGAAACTAATTCTACTCGGATATCTTGAATTATCTTCCAACTGCAAGACAACAAGAAAGGTGTTAGTGCGCTGAAATTTCATAACACACAGTAATTATTTTCACACTTTCCATACACTATAATTCTAATTTGAGAATTTTATAAGAAAATTTCTACTTGAAACAGATCAAATATAGGTTTTATTGGATAGGAGAGGAAGGACAAACCCTACCATGTAAACTCCAGTTTACAGTTAGATAATGTGCTACTTCTTATCCAAGCATCGATTTAAACAACCAGAGCATGAACAATAATTTACAGAAAATTCGTTCTAATCACAAATAACTGTTTTAGTAAGATATATCAATAGGCTGGTTTGTCTACCTTTTAGCCCTCCTCGTCCCCAGCGTAGGTTTGTGATAAGCAGTGATTTCTTATTTCTTTTAATGTGGACTTACTCAAACATAGTGGACACTGTAATCAGTTACATAAATGTTAATTTCAGTGAAAAACGAATCTAATCCCATCAACCGAGGCAACTCGCATCACAAGAAAAAAATAATCTGAATTAAATTCAACTTACCCTAGAGGAACCCCGAGCTCCAGTTTTTTTAATCCATTGTGTTATGCATGATCTGCCAAAAAAATGGCCACAGGAAAGGGAACTGGAATTCCATCGTTATGAATATTAGAATTCTTCCTTGAAATTAAATAACATAGAAAGTAGAAAGATTAAAAGACGTATTCCCACATAGAGAAAAAAACGACGGCTCTTATTTGAGACAAGACAGAAATAGAAGTTACTGGTATTTGAGACCCATTTGCATGTACAACATACCAGACGTTATGCTCTCGAGATTGAGCCCATGGCTCGAAGCAAATTGGGCAATTAACGCAGTTATTGATCTCATAAACCTTAAGAATATATTTCCTCTTTCTAGAAAGCTGTGGAGCCTCTCCTGCAAGCTCTTGTTGCTTGCATACTTCCTCACATTCCTCTTTGACTGCAGCTAATGTTGTACACCAATCCTGCATCTTGTTTCTTGTTTGTTCATGATTTCGTTCATTGGATTGTTGATTTTCTTTAGCCTTATGGAGCTCCTCCTCTAGTTTGTTGTTTTTCTCTGTGAATTCCTTATTTTCGGATATAGCTCTAAGTAATTTGGCTTCCATGTCATGAACCTGCTTACAATATTGCTCTTTATCCTTGTGGAGCTCCTCCTCTAGTTTGTTCTTTCTTAAAATCAATTCGTTAATTTCTGATCTAGCTATTTCTAATTCAGTTTCCATGTCAAAGAGCTGTTTAAAATATTGCCCTTTAGTCCTGTGGAATTCTTCCTCTAGTATTTTGTTTCTTTTATCTAATTCCCTATTTACTAATTCAGCTCTGCACAATTCGGTTTTCATGTCTTGAAACTGCTTAGAAGATTGCTCTTTAGCTTTGTGTAGCTCCTCCGTTAGTTTGCTGTTTTTTTCTGTCAATTCCTTATTTCCTGTTTTGGCTCTGACCAAATCGGCTTCCATGTCTTGAAACTGCTTACAGTATTCATCACAAGCAGATTTGAGTAGACTTTGAATACGTTCTGTGGGATTTTCATGAGGTGAATTTCTCTTACGAGTGAAATGTATGTCGTTTTCATATTTTTGAGAAATAGGAAATTCCGCAAGAACAAAAGATTCATCCAACGTAGGTTTCTCCCCCATATCTAATTACTGAGGCCTATACTAAAACCTGAGGATCAATTTAAATCAGAATGGTTAACTTACACTAGAAAAAAACCTTTTTTCTGCACTTTCCAATTCTCTGCACAGTCGATTGACTCTCAAACGTACCTACAAAATGGTTTAACTCAATACAACGCACCCAGCTATTAGACACTAAACCCAGTTTAATCGTGTCACATGCAAAATATCGGACTAAATATCATACTGACTCTTGCAGACAAGTGGTAATTTTCTTTTGAACGTGGCAACAAGACAAATATGTCACCTGTTTTCAACATTGATTTCGCTTTCCTAATGTTTATTGCCTATTGCACAGACTTTATAATAAAGTGTTTCACATTTATATTTATATTTTCTCGTTGGCGAGATTTAGAAGAAATCTATCATTCTTTCGGTAATAACAAGGAAACTCCAAATTGGTGAAGTATACTATATATGCGAGTACTTCCTCTCTCCTCATCGCTAGAACTCAAACAATGTGTACACTCGGGCGTTGGGTACCACCGGTACAGAGGAACATAGCCATATATATTTTTGTGTTGGAACACATACTCGCTTCAGTAGGGGGCTATATTTTTCGGCTTACTATAATTTTTCCCCCTTGTAATCCACGTCAAGACAAGAAGATTGACATTAAAATTTTCATTAGAAGACAAGAGTTGGAAATTGAAGTGAAAATAGATTGTGAATAATGGAAACAAAATAATTTTAGTTTGAACCAAAGATGTTAGTTTATAATTAATTGTGAACATTATAAAACTTGTTTGAGTCACTCCTTTTGGTAGACGATAATTAAATAGGTTACATTTAAATGAAAACTTTCATTTAAGTATCGAAAAGCTAAAATTAATAGTATAGGCAACATCATCTTTAATTTAAAATTCAGTAAAAAACAAAGTCGTAAAAAGGGTGTTCATGTTTCTTTTTGGAATATATTCTGATATGGGTTTTAAGAACAAACCCATGTCATGAAATAAAAAAAGACAGAAGATCTTCGAACATCCACCTATTTTTCAAAGGGCAAGAAGATATTGATTACAAGCATTTAAAAGTAAAGAAACATAATCAGCTATACGTTTCTAGACAAGCCACACATGTCACCTTGAAAAAGAAAAAAGTGGAGATAAGGACAATGAATGGTGACTCCAAAACATTATTAATAACATGAGTCTCAATGATTAGAGAGTTATGCATTTTCTTTAAAATAATAGATTATTAATCTTAAGATTAATATTCATTTTGATGCTCTAAATAAGGACTTAGACTTCTACCATATTATTGGTTGCATTACACATATTGATAGCATATCTCATGGTGAATTTTCCAAAATGATACATAATAAATCCTCTTTCTCCATTAGAATCTCTATCAAATTCGATTGTAAACCATTTCTTTTTTGTGCTATCCACTTTGCCATATTACACTTCCTAGAAAAAAATTAAAAAGAGAATACATTTAAAAAAAATATCCCACTTGATTAGAATATTTCTTTCCTTACTAGTGATTTTGGATTATGGAATTGAGACTTTTGTTTTAGAAAGATCTTGATAATTCTTGGAAGTTAGGCTCGCGATTGGTGATTTCCTTTTGTGTGTTCATGATTTTCATAATCATGGCCGACAGGGTGATTGTAGCGTGTTGTGGTTCTTCGAGGCATACTTTTTGAAGGTGTTCCAAATTTGAGGATGTTGTTTTAGGTCCTTACTATGTTTTGGTCAACATTGTTTGGTGCACATTGATAATTATTTATTGATTTGGGCCAAAATTTTGTACACATTTTATATTTTGTTGAGCTAACATGTGGTTGATGTTATCCTTAGTTGCAGATATATATGATCAATTGTTTATACCATTTGATGCATTGGTGTGTGAAGTATGCTGAGTGATATGTGCAAATAATGTTATAATCTTTCGAAGGAAGAAGAAAAGTGTGAAGAAGAGTTTATGTGCTTAACCAAAATTGTAATCAGGCATTAGTAGATGTTATTTTCTCAGTTCAAAATCTTCTAGATGTAATCTGAATTTTACTGTAAGACAATGAGTCTTCCTTTGGGTAGTAAGCCTTTTTGTATTTAAGCAGTGAGCTCTAACTAGTGTGCCTAAATGCATGTGAATTCCCCATTTATAATTATTCTATACTTTTAACAAAGTATAATTTTGTGGATTAACCTCCACCATAGTTTTTCCCCTAACAAGGTTTCCATGTAAAAAATCTTGGTGTTATGTGTGTTTTTGATGTGGTGATTGTTTATGTTTTCATGTTTATATATCAGATCTAAGAATAAGTTTAATTTGTATAATTTATGTGACATTTGATTCACCTCCCCTTCTCAGTTGGCTACCCTTGTGTTGCCAACAATTAATAACTCTATGACACTTTTATAACAAAATTGACCAACACACATATTTTTCAATTCGAACCACCTAAAGTGACATGTCTATTTTAAATTTAAAAATGATATAAATCAATTAAACATATAACTCTTAATGCATTTTATGTTTGTAATTTTATTATATAGAAAAATGAATATAGTTTTTTATAATCTTATGAGAATAACTTTTATTGCTAAATATTAAATATTTTAAAAAATGAGGTTTGTGGGGTGTCAATAATTTATTTATTATCTTTATTTCTTTTCCAAATGGATAATTTTAAATCTAGTGCACGTAGAACCATATTTTATTTATGATGAATATTTTTAAAATAATTTGAAAAGTTAAATTGATTCAAAATTTCATAGTTTTGATGAGACACCAACTTTTGTTTGATTTTTAAATTAAAAAAATTATATTTTTTGGAAAGGATAGGATTCTCTCCCCTAGTGTGCCATATAATTTTTAAATTCTTAAATATAATTTAAGTTTTCTTATTTAAATTTCCTATCACTCTCTTGTTTGATCATAATAACCTACTTGAATTAAATTAAAAAAATTATAATAAATGTAATCAAATAATTAAAAAAATATTTTGGGATTTTAAAATTTGAGGTCTATGAAAAATAAAAAATTAGATTTTTATGAAATACTCTTTTTTGGAAAAATTTGTAGTGAAAGTTAATTTCTGTTGAATTTCAAAAGAGGGGTTAGACTACCACATGGGCTAATGCAAACATAGTTTTGGATGAAAGGTTTAGTCCAAAAAAGTTTTCAATTTTTTTTGGTCAAAACCTTTCCATATAGATTAAGTGTAGTTCAAATTTTACTATCAAATTACATCAATTTAATAGTTTTACATGAAATATTTCACATCAAACTCTTTATAACATGTAGATTCCAAATAATTTTGAATGAAATATTTTTGAATAATTTTCTCTTAGCACAATGTGTAACATAACTCTAGAATTCCAATTCTAAAGGAAAAGTAGTAATATGAATCAACACAACTGGATATCCTTCTCCTAGAGTTCTTTTAGTAGTTGGTGGGTGGGTTAAGAAGACTTCTAAATAAATTTAGATTATCTAGTTCAATGCTATCAATCATTTTCTTCTTCTAGAAGTCAAATGATAAAATATTCCCCTTTATTATATAATTCATCACAAGTTGGTCTAAATCACAACTCACAAGTTCAAACCCTCTATGCTTGCCACAACTATGCTTGTACATCTAGTGCTATTTATTCTGTAATTAAATTTCACAAAGAGAGATTTTAGGAATTGTAAACCAAATAGTTCGTTGACTTCATTTCAATCATAGTTTTCATTTTTATCTCTCCAAAAAGGATAAAGAAGAATCTATGAAAAAATAAAGAAGAATATACGAAAAAGATAAAAGAAGAATTTAGGAAAAAGATTGAGCATGAAATTAGTATTTATTGGGTTGTGAAATAAAGTACAAGTAGGTGTTGAGTAGCACATTTTCATAGTACGAGACAAGAAATTCCATCATTATCATTATTATGGAGAAAATTTCCTAGGACAGCCCAGTGCTTCAGCTCTGTGAGCATCACCTAGATGCAATGAGTGCTAAGTGGACCATTCATTATCATGAGAGATGGGTTCTTGTGAAACACTACTCATGAAACATGGGTCAATGAGTTTGAATCAAAAACTACACAGTTGAATCCTGATAACAATATCATAAATTGACACACTGTGGAAAATACCTCCTACTTATCAAGAAATTCCATGTTCTACAATATTTTCATGATTCTTTTATAGTTAAAGAGTCATAGTTAAATGACAATGAGAATTATTATGATATTTTTCTTGTTATCAATATTTTTTTTTATTCTCAACCAATTTATCATATGATCATATGCTGTCTCAAAATAATAAATAAAATATCATAGTTATTATAAAAATTTATTACTTCGAAGTCATTCTAAAAAAAATATTTTTATCACTTATATTTTTGGTTAGGGTGAAATTTATTTATATTTTAATCCTAAAGCATGACTATTTATTTCTTATTTTACAATGTGATTATATATTACTAAATTTTATATTTGCATTCGTATGGACATACAAATGGTTTTATAGAGATCAAAATAAAGGATTTATCACATGTGATAGTTGATGTGATCACATTTTTACATAATTTACAACGAAGTTTGAAATGAAATGAAAATGACATTTTGCAATGTCAAGGATAAATGAAAGTTTGAAGACATATTCAAAGTTAAAAATATAGGTTCTTTTTTGTTATGATTTTTGTACTCATCTTAAATCATTTTTCATTTGCACATATCATCTACCCTTACACTTTCATCATTAGGACTTCACATTTCATTGAAAAAATAAGGATTTAAAAATTCTTTAATTTGATTTGAATTCCTACTAAGACATACCTCCAAGAACACCCTTCTAGGTTAAAGATAAGCCTAAAGAATATGATATTTTACCCACTCTCATAATTACCCTTTAACCTTCCTAAATTTGTAGATGTGTCTATGTTTACCTTCATGATGGAAAACCCCTAGTCTTATGGGTTAAGAAAATCTCTAAGATTTTCAACCTATTGTCTTAGGACCTAATATGTCTTATATGAGTTTTAATCAATATAAAAGTTAACTATATATTTCTTCAATGTCCTT
>VDFB02387732.1:71736-83698 GCA_007258455.2 Sequoia sempervirens | reverse complement strand
TGTTTATTCTTAAGTGTCATTTATTTAATTGATCATGATATTTTGTTATAGGGTGTTAAACCCATATAATTCTCCTTGTTTATTACCACATCTTTACCTCTTATTTTCAATACACTTCTAGTTACCAATTCATCCAAGTAATCACCATCAAATGGTGTTTTTCAAAGGTTTTGTATTGAAGTTTCTAATGGTAACCAATCTTCATTTATCTTTAATTGAATATTAGTCCATCCCTAATGAACAATTAGTGCCTTGTTTAGAGGAGGTGTCATAATTCTTACTACCACTCTTTCCATTTCTTTCCTAGAATTCCCATATTCTTCAATTTCATCTTCCATGTTTTGAATAATTTGATTTATTTGGTTTATGCTAAACCCAAATTGTGGAACCTTTTCACTGTCCTCTTCAGCAACACCCAAATGGTGCATTCTTCTCTTTCTACTCTGACAACACCCACAATGGCACTCTCAATAGAACCTGTAATAGCACACTCAACTTCTTTATTGTTATTTTCCTCTGCAAATTTGAAGTCTTGTTCTTTTTTCTCTCTTTTATGCTTCTTCCATTCTTCTATAGTATCTTTCCTATATTTCTTGAATCTATTTTAACCTCCTTTCTTTCATGTTTATCTCTATTCCCAACTTAGTTCTTTCAATTATCTCCCTTATTCTTCTTTTTTTCTATTGTTCTTATGGGTTTGTCTGGTCTAGAATTCTTTTATTCTTTATATATCCCATGGGTGATTTTGTTTTGATCAATTATGTCTTTTTTTTAGGAATCTTTTCAGATCCCTCCCCCATTTCTATTTTGCATACCTTAAGTTCCTACCCCCTCTCACAGAGGTAGTACCTAAGAGATGTGTTTGTAAAAAAAATCCTTCTCTACAACCAATCTTCTTTAACTCATATTTTCTACATTGTCCTCTCTATGATCATGGCAATATTTTCTACATTGTCCTCTCTATGATCATGGCAATGGAACCAATGTTAGCAAAGGGAATGGAAAAATATAGTCCAAATATTTGTATCCTAATATCCCTGATGTAGTTAGTTTATACCCCAAAGGGTATAGTGGTAGAAGTAAGTGCAGTAAGGAGTTCTTATCTAACACTAGCTTATAGAGAGACTAAACACAAATAAGAGTCATCCATAACACATATATCCATTGAATCTTTATAACTCCATATATATAGTCATTACATGAGTAGGTCTTAGTCTCTGATTTGCATTATAGTCTTTTCTCTATCTTATCTCTATGATCTTTGATCTATATATCTTCTCCTATTATGTCATCTATTAAATACATATATCATTGCCTAGTCTCTTATAGAGATGTGACCATTATATGGAACCTCTTAACCTATCTTCCTTGTTGGACAGATGCTCCGCACTTGCTTTGCAGTAAGTTGTGATAGGTACTACTTTGTGTCCTATACCCTGCCAATAGTATAAAACATTTGAGATTAATGAAGGAAATAATGGGATGATGAGGCCAACACCAAGCCACCTTTTATCTTTCACTTTTCATTTTATTCTTTATTGCATGATCCAATCTTTCAATTAAGTTATATGAATAATTTTTTTATTGATTGATGTTATTTCTTAACTATACAATAATCTAACTTGCACTAGTAGAGATTATTATGGATTGGATATGATGGTATGATTCATAAATTGGAGTGGATATTCCACACGTTTAGTCATCAACATACAAATTAATAATATAGACCTCTCAATTCTCCTCAAATTTTAAAAAATCCATGTTAAATAGACTTCAACATTCAAGAGACAAGTTAAAAACATAAAACAAATATCTAAATACATAAAATTAAAAATTAAAAAGACACAAATTTGAAGCAACACATGATTACAATTGGAGAATACCTAAATTAGGTACAAAACTTTAGGAAGAGTGAGTATTATTACATTCCAATAGAGTTATAGTTGAGTATAGTTTTTACAAGTGGTTTTAATGCCTTGTGGGTTTACAAGAGAATTTCATGGAAACTACCAATTCCCTAAACTTACACTCTATATTGGTATCGTTTAGACTCTACAATAACTCATGCTACAAATCTAAGAATGTACCGCATCCATCAAAATATGGAAAAAATACAATAAAACCTACAATGTACACCTATATAATCCCAAAAAAAATGGATCTACATACCATCAATTAATTTTATATATTTAGCTAATCGAGATTTATCCACTTATATTCTTGATTTCCTTAAAATTATCATTTTTTCCATCAATAGAATCTTAACTATTTTGGGATGACAATGGTAAACCTTGTGCAATGCCCAAACATCTAAAATTCCATCATGGGACTCCAAACATCCTTTATCCTTGCTCCTATGATTGTTAGTAGACCAATAAAATTTATTAACACCTACTAGATAGCCACAAAACACCATGGTTCCATGGTGAGGCAACTAACTAATAGAACTCACCTCTCACTTTTTTCACTCTCCTTTTGTAAAAATGTTGGCCTTAATATCTATAATGCGTTAGAAAATTCAACAAATATAATTTATCATGTTCTAAACCAAAGGTTTTTGGGTTCACAGAATTCTAAATAAAAGGTCATGAGGTAACAAATATCAAGTTTTGAGACTTCAATTCAACAATGACATATACCTTTAGGTAGGTTGATTTCAAAACTAAAATGTGAAGGTTGGATCAACACTATCTTATCAATAATGCATCCTCAACATAGTGCTACAATATGAGGTGCACATAAAGAAGAAGGGAATCAAACAAATTTATAGGAGTCTCATTATACCCAAGGCATTTAAAGAATCTTTATACATTTTTTAAAACATTGTGAAATGAATTTGTCAATTGTATTAAGTTATTAATAGGGGATAACTATGCTTGTAAGTAGAAACTATTAATTATCATTGCATTATGGTTTTTTTGAAAGTCTTAGAGAAGTCATATTGAAGATGTTTGTCTAGAAAACAAACTTCTTTATTGTTTTTCCTCAAGATATGCTAGAAAATGTGTTGCAATTCAACAACTTTATTAAGGAAATTAAATATGAAAAACTAATTCACATGAAGAGAGTGAGAATGTAAAGATAAAAATGGTGTAAATTAAATATGATATAGTCAAATTTTTTATGTTTGTCAATAAAACATCCTTTATCCATAATACATTGACTTGGATAAGAACCAAAGAGGAGACCTATCATCCATAATGAGTTTTTTTTCAATTCTCACAAAGTTCCTTCAAGATATGATCAAGAGGTAGGACAATGCATATATCAAGTTTTCCATCATGAAACTCAATAGATATTGAAGAAAAGAAAATATTAAAGGTAAACAAAATGAAAGATAATGCAATACACACATAATACCTTCACCTAAAACCCTTCTTTCTCTTCAAATAGAGCTTGAAGTAGAGTGTATCTTAGCTCCACTTGATTTTCTCTTTGATGCATCGATGGAGGAATGTTGTTTCTTATTAAACCATCAACATGAGGATAGAATTGATATGATGATAAATCAAATGTATAGAGGGTATGATAAAGGAAGATTAGCTAGGCTATGGAAGGAAGAGATAGAAAGTGTTGTAGCATACCAATAACATAAGATGACATCCTCAAATGGGATGAGAGGCCTCTCATTTATATATTTTACAAGAGGGGAATCAAGGACCAAGTTAGATTGGTTGATGAATGGATATGATTGAATAAGGATTAGGGCTTAGATCAAAAGTTGTAATCATGTGACAAGTATCACATGAGGGATAAGGGCTAGGTTTAGGAATGAATTAGGGAAACATCCTTATGTGAATGGCTAGGATTTGGAGATGTAGTGTGAAATGGATGGATGAGATGAAAAGTTAGTTTGAATTTTTGTTAAGTGTTTAGGTTCAATGAATCTAGAAAAGGTCTTAGTTAGTCATGTGAGAGGGACACTTGTAGCATGATGACAAGTTTAGATTGTGGTCCATTTGAATGAATCTAATGGCTAAGATTAAATGGTCAAGGATTGAGGGATAAAATGGAATTAAATATTGTAGGAAAGGGTAACAAGGATTAACTAACCTAAATTAATTAATTAATTAGGAATTAATTAACTTAGTTGGAGGATTTTGGGATAAGGGTAATGAATAAATAAATAAAATAAATAATGACTAATTATTTAATCAATGGGATATGAAAAAGTGGGATAAAGGTAATGGGTAAATTAATTAAATAAATAATAAATATATATTTAATTAATGGCTAGGATAGGGTAAATTCAAGTGTGGTCAAGGTATGGTAAATTTTAGGTTTCTAAATTTTGCTCCTCTTTGGTATGATGTCACAATTATAAGAAGTGACATTGTATCAAAGAAGAATAAAATATATTGGGTAGGAAAGGGGTAAGGACTAGTGGCATGATGCCCCAGTCATTGGAAGGATGGGAGTTATGTATTCCCCCTCAACAGGGTAGGAAGGTTCAAAGAACATAGATGTGCTTTTGAAATGGATGGGAGAATTAGAGTAAGAAAGATGAAAGGAGGAACTAGATAAGGATAGATAGGAGAATATTGTAAGGAAGCTAAGGTAGCGGAACAACTTCCTACAACTAATCTTGAGAGGATAATAATGTAAAAAAATTTACAAATCTTTAATAGTTATAGAAACTTAAACAAAAATAGACATAAATATCATGCATACCATAACACAGTTATTTACATGGGGAAAACCCTTTTGGGAGAAACACCCCACACTCCAAAAGCTGCCCAATATATTATTCAAAAATCACAAAAAAAAAAAAAATACTTGCAAAGCAAGCTTCTTAGGAGTATCACCACTCAGAGATCTAGAGGCAACACAACCACTATAAACTCTCAAAATATATCGCAATACACAACCGTAATACAATGCCCTCATAAAATAAGGTTTCCTTCTAGGGAAATTCAAGCTAATAAAACATCAGTTGTCAGATATTAGACATAATGATAAATGGTCTAGATTTAAAATAATAAAATATAAATAAAATTTTCCTTTTGGGGATGCTACCCTTGGACCTCGTTTGGGGGGATAATCCCCTCGGACCCCTCGTGGGGGGGGGGATATCCCACATGCCCCTCATCATCGGTGGCTGAATAGTACTTTGTGCATCAACAATATTTTATGTAGTTGCAAGGTTGAGACACATTTCATCAACAAAGATAAATGATGAAGACATGGATGGGAGAGGGAGGATGGATTATCAACATGCTGCAATGGTATAAACAACCTAGATTTGATATTAGACTTGATGTTATGCACGAAGTTATAAGGAACAAGGATGACAATATGCCAAGTATGTGATCAAAAAGGTCAAATGTAAACATATGCCTTATAAGACCATGATATGGAAGAAAATGATGCCCTTGTGGAAATAGAGTGCAAAGACCATGATAAATTAAAACAAAAATAGCATACACAAGAAGCAAGCAAGAATACACAAGTCAACAAAAAACCAAGATTATGCCCCTAGTCAAGTTGAAAACCAATTGATTGATTGATTGATTGATGATGAGGATAAAAAATTTAATGATAATAAAAATGTGTACCCCAAAGATTGTGTTATTAACGATAAGAACAACACTTGGATTGGTAAGGATACATCCCTATGATGATAATTGGATTAAAGTGGATCAATAGATTTTATCTTATTTAGATTAAGATAATGGATTGCTTATGGATGATAGGATATATTGAAAGATTTGATTGAATTGATTAGGATTGATTGCATTTGGATGGATTGATTTGGTATGGTTGGGTTATAAGGATAGGTGGAGGATAAATGGATTGGATTGGATAGGATTGGATTTGATGGAGGATAGAGGATAAAAAGGATAAGATAGGATAGAGGAAAGGATATATAAAAATCGATAGAGATTATTGTAGAGGGTCCCTACGTGGTCCCATACCTTCAAACAAAATGTTTCTAAGTGCTACGGTTTTTGAGTAACTGCTCATCAAAGTTTGTTGTCTTTTTGCACCTTGCTCTCTTAAGAGATATCATTAGTGCATTGTAGCTTGGAACACTCTGACATATTTGGGTGTGAAACAGGGCCATGCCTAGCATAAACCTACCCATCTAGATATGTTGGAGCTATTGGTTTGCTTGTACGATGAACGTAACGAAATTTACACCACCTTACATCTTTACACTACATGCATTTGATGCTTTTTCCATCAACAAATCTCGACACCATGGGAAAATAGCTCAAAGGTATCAAAAACCAAGAGAGTTTATTATAGAGGGGCCCTATGTGGTCCCGTACCTTTATACATAATGTTTCTAAGTTCCATGGTTTATGAGTAACTACTCATCAAAGTTTGCTACCTTTTTGCACTTTGGTCTCTTAAGAGATATTGTTGGTGCATTGTAGCTCAAACCAATTTGAAATGTTTGGGTGAGAAAAAGGACCATGCCTGGCATAAACCTACGCATCTGGATGTGTTGGAACTATGAGTTTTCTTGTATGAAAAATAGAACAAAAGTTACACCACCTTGCAACTTTACACTACATACATTTGATGTTTTTTCCATCAACTAAAATCTTGACACCACGGTCAAACTACTCAGAGATATCAAAAACCAAGAGAGGTTATTGTAGAGGGGCCCTCTGTGGTCTTGTACCTTTGGATGAAATTTTTCTAACTGCCACGATTTCCAAGTAATTGCTCATCAAAGTTTTCCACCTTTTTGCACTTTGGTCTCTTAAGAGATATTGTCGGTGCATTGTAGCTCAGACCACTCCAAAATGTTTGGGTGCAAAACATGACCATTCCTAGCGTAAACCTACCCATCCAAATGTGTTAGAACTGTCAGTTTGCTCATATGATGAACAAAACGAAAGTTACACCACCTTGCAACTTTACACTACATGCATTTAATGTTTTTTCCATTAACTGAAATCTTGACACCACGAGAAAATGGCTCAAAGATATCAAAAACCAAGAGAGGTTATTATAGAGGGGCCCTACATGGTCTCATACCTTTAGATGAAATATTTTTAAGTGCCATGGTTTTTGAGTAACTTATCCTCAAAGTTTGTTGCTTTTTTGCACTTTGGTCTCTTAAGAGATATTGTTGGTGCATTGTAGCTCAGACCACTCCGACATGTTTGGGTGTGAAAAAAGACCATGCCTAGCATAAACCTACCCATCTAGATGTGTTGGAATTGTTGGTTTTATCGTACGATGAACAACACAAAATTTACACCACCTTGCAAGTTTCATGATGAGTCTTAGTGCACTTATGTATTAGGGTTAAATGGTGTAGATTATATTTCCATTATACATTAAACTTTTAATCCATGCCTGATACATTTTTTTATGCATCAAAATTGAATGGAATTGACTATACAATCCTAACAACATATAATTTTGCACACTATGTTGATCTACTCAACCATGTCGACATCCATGCATCAAAAATAATGTGTTGCCTTGTCACTATAAAGCTCCTTGGGCTTTGATAACAATGTCATCATTTCTTATTTTCAAGACCAACCACATGAAATACATGCCTACCCACAATGATGATAAAATAAACATCCATAACCCCAACATGCTTTACATTTAGTGAGAAAATGTGAACTACCAACCTATTCTTTCTTCTTATGCTTTCCACTTGGTGAGTAAATGTGAAATACCAATCTATTCTTTCCCACCATAGATTCCTCAACTACATTGTGAAACATATGACAAATCCTTAACATTGGTAAGAGAATTTTAACAATATTCTTAGTAATATCTTTGATATTTTTTCCTTTAACAACTCCACTACAATTGAATTTTGCAAATTCTTGAAAAAGTGGATGACCATGATATCAATGCCTAAGAGTGTTCACTTATTAATAAAACTCTTACAATATGACAAAAGTCCTTTTTCTTTAAATGTAGAGAAAAAAATGAGTTATGTCCGTTCCTATTATGATGTGTTGCAACTTCAACATTTGTTGTTGTCTACATGGCTCACCTCAATTCATGAGAAATCTTATAAAATGATTAGATGCTTTTGGTACCTTTTGTTGGAGTGAACTCCTTTTATATAAATTGAACTAAGATGGAGTAATAGGAGAGAATAAAAATCACTTGCAATGAATGCCATGAACCAAATGCACTAAATGTGATCATCACTAAAGTGGCAATTCCTATCTTACCTCTACTAGGTCATTTTATTGACTTTGACAAACTTGACATGTTTGGAAAGAATTACTTTATGGTAGCCACAATTGGAGTGCTTGTACCATCACCCCTCCTTGTAGGTTTCCATAATTGGTTTGATAGACACTAGTCAACCTATTAAGTGAGCAACACACTACATTTATATTATTTGAGTGATCTTATAAGGATTGCTCGCATTGTAAAATAAATACTTATTCACAAAATAAGGTATGCACTCTATAAAGCCACTCCTCCATCCTAATCACCAATATTGTTGCATGATCCAACTGGTGCTAGAGCATTCAAAATCAATGCATCCACAATCCATGTTGACCTTTGCATATCTTTAAAAGAGAAATCCTCTTAACCTAGCAAGCATTAGCAACATAACATAAGAGCGTGAATTTCATTTAGACCATTATCCTTTTGAAGCATTTAGGAGTTCTGCCACCTATCAAAGACATTATTATGAATTTTAATGCCTTATATAAGACAAAAATATGGGGCATATTTAGCATGATGTTGTATTGAATTTTTTCTTCCATCAACAATGTGATGTGCAATCTCAACTCCAATTGTGAAACCTTCTTGCCAATTTTAAAAATGTGAGACCAAAAACTTTATAACTAGGAGCTACTAGTCACAAGGTCCATTCCTTGGCAATGAAGAGTGAGCTACAGTCTATTCCTCGATATATTTTCTTCCAACAAAGAATTAAGTTTCTTTGCATAATAAACATGTGCTAAAATCCTTAGGGGTACCATATGCACAATGTAACGCAGAACAAATAAGAGAGATATTTGTTGATGGATTTTAGTGGATGTTAGCCTTCTCAAACTCATTTTTTGATAGCTAATAACACCTATGGTGACTTGCCAAGGCAACAAAATTGATCAAAATAGTCCTAGGTAAATGAACTTTCAAAGAAAAGACAATCCTATACAAAATGAAAGGACAACTAAGTTACAATCATGATTGAAGACAAGAATGGGACTGCCATAAGGTCTAATGTACAATCATCATTGAAAATAAAGGATAGTACAAGGTAAAATAAAACTATGAACATTGAAACAAGAGAAGATTGCATGAAACTATGAACATATCATTCATGGGACAAGTTTTCAGACCTATGAGGAGCAAAGGATAGTCCTTTGATATATAAAGGGAAGCAACTTCATGCACACACATATAAAAGAGGAAGTGTGTGATAGAAAATGAAGTCATTAAAGAGAGGAAGTGTATGATAGCAACCTTCAAAACATTAAAGGGTTTCTAATCTAAGAAGAATAAATTGAGCCAAAAACTCTATTTTTTGTAATGTCCCCAATTAGACAACTCTAGGAAATGGATTCTTTATCAAACACGTGTAAGCTAAAACAATAATCAAAGACCAATGTAGATGCAAAACTCTAGTTGATTAACAATAATGAAATGTTGCAAACTCTTTTACAATCTAACTTACACGTCCAAATAGAAAAGGATCCCTTGTAATGCTATTATACATCGTCAAATGCAATATAAATAGTAAATCTAACTTGTATGTATAAAATATATCAAATATGATAGTTAATTCATTACCAAGTGAAGGTTGTTCTATTTATTATGCATAGTAATATGTATACAATGGGAAGTCCTTTAATACATAAAGGGAAGCGACTTCATGCACACACATATAAGAGAGGAAGTGTATGATAGCAAATGAAGTCATTAAAGAGAGGAAGTGTTTGATAGAAACCTTAAGATGTGGATCTCAAAATATGATGTTGCTCTTCACATGAACTTTCTTAAGATTAATAAATTAAATTTAGATAACCCCCTTCTTTGGTGCATAAACCAATTAAGTAGTATTTTACAATGAAAACATGTTTCAACCTATTCAATAAGATATTAAATAGAAAACTTGACACATGGACATGTTTATCGTGTTCAAACCACTATGCTTATAATTGGTTACAAATGTAGTAACACATAGTTAGATAATTGCCAAGTGGCTTGAATTCACTATTTGGAAACTGCACTAACACACAAATGACAATACATGAAAAGAACTTACAAAACACAACTAACATAAAAACACATTTTTGGTTCATACACGATTGCTTAGGCTTGGGATGCTCTTATCTCATATACCTTGAGCATTTGAAAAGCAAGCCTCACACTTTTGATCAAGGATTTCAAGTAAAGAAAAACCATAATGGTCTACCCAAGCTATGGAAATCCATGTAGATTCTTCAATTGGTCTACCTTCCCATTTTTTTCTATCGCTTCAACTTGCCATTCTACTATGATCCAGTCAAGCTTTGTATTAAACCATGTAGATTCTTCAATTGGTCTACCTTCCCATTTTTTTCTATCGCTTCAACTTGCCATTCTACTATGATCCAGTCAAGCTTTGTATTAATTCCTTTAGTGTTCTCTCCATGATAAGAATACAAATCTGAAATATTAAATATAGGTGATTCCCAAATCCTTTAGGTAATTGAATTTCATTATTCTACATGGTTTAAATTTTATTTTTCTTCAACTTTTATGTGTTCTTTTTAGAATTTTTTTCTTTCTCAAATGAACTATGATTAAGTTTCCAATCTCACATTCTTTATAGTTTATATCAACTTATTTAATCTGCATATTCCTTGTATTTTCTATTCTTTTTGTCCACCTATCTTCTTATCTTTTGGTGTAATATCTTCATATGTTTTGCATAATATTTAGGTACTACACTTATTTTATGTTCTCAAATCAATTTCCCTAATTTTGAATTTGTTTCTTTTGGAATTTTCCATACACAATTAAAAATGGTGATCTTCTTGTACTCATACTGATTTTTTGTAGGAAAAGTCAATTTTCAGTAATGTTGAAAGAAGAGGTATAAATCTATGAAAGAATGTGATTTAAAAAATTGAAACTTTATAATATATGTTATTTTATCATTTCCATATCAGTTAGAACACAAGATAGTGATGCATATAATGGAGCATTCTTAGCTGGGTACCTTCTAAGCCATGTTCCAATAACAACCACCAAATATGTAGGATATTCTATGTTTTCTCCATCTATAACCAGTGGCTCCAATTTATTTTTGGCCTCAATACAATGACACAAGTAATAATTTGTTCCCTCTTCATTGTATTTATCTAAAATCACTACATAAACATACCCTATATTAATATGTTCATTTGGTTAGATGTATTTAATTAACATCACAATAAAACTACAAAGTAAGATAAAACTAGGAATTTTGTATTAACTATGCAAGAAGATATATTACCTGGTTCGAGTAGATTAGATAGATGATAGAAGCCAATGGATGATCACATCTTCGTGATTCATAGATCCATTGGGAGCTGATACATTTCAAGTGGGATTAGACTTCTTAAAGACCAATCATCAACCCACTCTTTTGAGTTGCAATCATTTCATTATTGAAGTGTATATTCAAAACAAAAGTATGCCATCTTTTGCATATGGATAGTCCATGTACTTGTAGTGGAGCTTCTAAAAGAATGTATCTCACTCAATTTTGTCAGTGTACAACAATCCTCATATTTTACAATTTTAGTATCATCTACCAACCAAAAAAATTTATGAACTAAGGAATTTGGACCCATAGCATGATTGCACCACTGGACAATTGATTTTGCATCTGTCAACTTTGGACTGTAATTGTACTTTAACTCTTCTCGTGCTAAGGATCTTTTGATACATGAACTTACACAATCATGCTCCCCCTTTCCATGCTCGACCTCTAAGAAATTCCACATATGTTGAACACCATTGATCCTATGCATCCTGCTCAACT
>VDFB02387732.1:0-44385 GCA_007258455.2 Sequoia sempervirens | reverse complement strand
GTTAGCTTATAAGTTGTGGATTTTGAACTGTTAACTTCTGTTTAAGGAATGGATTAATATTCTTTGAGTTATTTATCAAAGATTTTGTGAATGGAAATGCAATAGGAATTTATGAGTTGAGCGATAAGTGTTGTTCTTTAAAAATGATGCATAAACACATCAAATTCAATACCATGGAATACAATATAAAATATAAAAATCACAATTTCATGGAATACAATATAAAATATCATCAACTAAGTTTGAAATATGATTCATGAAGTGCAATATAAAATAAAATATCATGAAGTGCAATGATTCACAATTTCAATTTTCATTCAATACAATATAAAATATCATCAACTATAGTTTGGAACAATGGGAACTGATTCATGAATCTTGTAGTGCAGTATAAATACCTAAAAGCTGCTAATTCTCTTCCATTTCCCAAATGGAGTCAGGGTCTCGAAATTGAAGTTCAACATCAGATAGAGTAAAAGAGTCATCTTGAAGCTTTTGATTCTGAGTCTACTCTTCACCTTCTTCGGCATGTGTCTCAATTTCAACATTCACTATGTCATTTTCATCAATGTCATTTGTCCCAGTCTCACTGCCCATGGCAGTGCCACCAATACCAACCTTTGGAATTGGAGTGTTGCACAGACCGGTCCCTCTTCTTTCACATGTGGACCTCCAGATTGCAAGTGCCCTATCAAAAGGATTTTTTTTGATATTATACATAGTTCCTTTTTCTTGTCTAGTTTGTTTCTTAACTTTGATTTCAAAAACCCTAATGTATTGAAAACTCTCATCCTCCACCGACCCCAATATCATTGTTTGACATAAATCAACAAGTTTGAAATATTCTGATATTGTATCACGCAATATTTCACTCTGACCTAAGTTTGTCCAAACCCTTTTTATTGATCCCGATTCAAAGGCCTTATCCTTGCCCATGGATTTATACTGGTCCTTAATAGCTATTGCAAAATCCTTACATTGTTTTCTTAGCTTATCTTCATTTAAAATTCCTTCTATTTTTTGCTCATTGATTGTTACAGTTTTCAAAAATCGTTCGATCAAGATTTTTACTTGAGTGTGAAAAAATCTTGGGTTATCTCGGTTTTCCCAAAATTGAGGATACACAATACTCATGGCTTCAAGTATTTCATCTTGAGGGAATCTTTCGCGAATCTCTGAGGAAAGAGATTTTGCAATTTCCTTCAAATTATCACCAACAGATTTAACAATGTCTTTAAAATCTTCCTCGTTAATAGGTACTTCTCTGCTAGAGCGCCTAGTAGTCTTACATTAGTACATTTGTATCTCATATCCACGTACACAGATACATAAGTGCCCGCTTCCATTAAACTATAGATAATTATCAGGATCATTCAAATCAATAATTTTTTGCCATAGGTTATAATCTATGCCATCTTGTGTTAAATCTAGATATAGATGATCGAGGGCCAAGCATGTATGTTTACGCAGATTGGCATATTCATTAATATACATAGCTCTGTCTTGTTATTTATTCACAAGACTGTTCATTCCGTCTAGCATGGGGAGAAGACTAGCTAAAGTAAAGAGTGTCTCTATATCGCTTAACCTTTGTAAGAGGTCAGGAGCTTTGTCTACCGTGTTGTGATTTTCGTACATCACTCCAATTAAGGATTGATATTTGTATGGTGCACAAGTGTTTGTAACTTTATGCAAACACCGGTCCTTTGACCTTGCATCACTGCAACTCCATCAACTCCTGCACACACCAACTTTTTGGCAATTGTCAACTCATCCATACTTGCAATTTCATTCAAATATTTCTTGACTAGTTCAAATATATTATGCGATGTTGAACTATCCTTCATTTTATGAACACAGAGAAGATGAGCTTGGCGAACATGTTGTACAGTATACAAATGCATACAGACCCAAGAAGTATTGTCTACCATAGTAACTTCATCTAAAGATAATGCAATGAAGTTTGACTCTTTTACTTTCTCCTTTAAATCTTCCTTTTAGCAAGACACTTTGCCCATTCCCATCCAACATTTACTAACCAATGTGTGTAGGGATAGTGAGGAACATTCAAAAAAGATAATAAACCAAAATATTCTGGGTAGTCTATCATAGGACGCCCTCTAGACAAAATATGAAAAACAACACTCATCTGAATAGTTTTTGACATATTTTCTCCTTCCATTGCTTTTCCAAATTGAGCCTCAAGTGTACCTTTACATGCAACAAGCTTCGACATGCTTTGTTGATGCTCTTCATAATCCGCGACATACCTAACATGAAGACATTCTTCCTTTGATTTCCATCGTAAGACTGATTGTTCCTTTTCGTCTATGATTTGTTTTTCATAAACTGTACTTATATGCTTTTCTATAGTGTCAATCTTTAGTTGCAACATCTTCAGTTTTCCCAATTTCCAACTACAAATCGTACATTTGGCATGTGTTGCTTTTTCAATATCGTCTGATTCCCCCACTGCTACAATGAATGGGTACTTTGACAACCAACCAAGTTGAAAATTTCTTGTCATTTCCCACTCACACCCCCTTTTTGGTTTGTTTTTCCTTTTCTTGCTACCAACATCATCCTCATCCAATTCAATTATCTCATTCTGGCTAACCAAGGTATCCCTTGGAGCATCTTATGCGGTATTGCCATCCCCTTTTGAATTTGATACATTTTGATTTAAATCAATGACAATCTCAACTTGACCTTCCGCTGGCGCTGAGGTATTTTGAATGCTACCAATATTTGGTGGAAGAGTTGATGATGTAGCTCCATCTTGACCTGATCGATTAGAAGTTTTGGCAATTCCAAAGTAAGACTGTATGGTACGTCTAAGTTTTGGGCATTTTGATGGCCTCTGATCTCTTAATCTTCACCACACTGAGGGGCGGCAAGAGTATTTTCAACACGCTGAGGAGCGGCAGGAGTATTTTCACCACCCTAACTTTGAGGAGCAGCAGGAGTATTTTCAACACCCTAAGGAGCGGCAGGAGTATTTTCACCACCCTGACCCTGAGGAGCGGTAGGAGTATTTTCAACACCCTGAGGAGTGACAGGAGTAGTTTCACCACCCTGAGGAGTGGCAAGAGCCTTACCGTTGCTGCTCGAGTCACTTAACATATTAATCTATGATTTGATCGACATATTCATCTCTCACTTCGAATAAAAAACTGGAAAAAAATGTCTTCTTGTTTAAGAAGGATAGAGAATAATAATATAGATCCCATTCCCTACTCAATATCATCTTTAAGACTGAAACAAGAATGGAAAAGAGATAAAGAAAACTTATTATTATAACTAATAACACTATGAAGAATGATGAGTGATCACTCACCTTTAAGTTACGTTTTGGCTTTCACTAACTTCCGAATAGAAGTAGAACCTTAGAACCGAACAAAATGTGTAAGAATAAATGACACTTTCGATTGTATTTATATCAATCCATGATTCCATATTTGGTGAATTCTGCGGGATTTTTAAATGGTATATTAAAAATTTGGCAAATACATTGTAATTTTCAAGGCGAATTGTGTCCTCAAATTTAATTATTTTTTAATGTTATTGGCAAAATAGGTCCTCATAAGCAACTATTATAAATTTTAATTGGCGAAATGAGTCTTCACAAGCAACTATTTGTAAATTTTAATTAGCGAAATGGGTCCCAATACAATGTCGTTTTAATAGTATTAGCGAATGTGTAGGTGTTTTTTATTAAATGCTTCTGGGATTCAGGCAAAAATATTAGTCGGTTCATTTGAAACGAGTAGTTTGACAATGGCGAATTTGTTCCTTAAACATGCCTCACAAAAAAAATTATTGGTGAATTGACATGCATTGGACCTATGTTTCGTAAATTCTAGGTGATTTGGATACCCTGTGGGTGCGAGAAATTCGCCAATTTCGAGTTGATTGATTCGTCACTAAAGTTTTCCCTGGGGAGAACTGCTAAAAGGGTACCCTATTATGCAAAAGGGAGAACTGCTAGAAGAGTACCTATTATGCAAATGGGAGAATTGCTAAAAGGGCCCCTATTATGCAAAAGGGAGAACTGCTAAAAGGGAACCCTGTTATGCAAAAGGGAGAACTGCTAGAAGGGCACCCTATTATACAAAAAGGGAGAACTATGAGGACACCCTATTACAACCTCCCAACTATCCCTGAGTGAATCAATTGTTGAAGAAAATGAAGAAAGGTCTTCAATCATAAGAGGAGAGATTGGTATGATGGAGAACTATGCAAAGCCCTCACTAGGTACACCACCTCATGATGATGGTTGAGGACCATCGATTAAGGACCACATGAGGCCACATAGGATGAGGTCCTGCTATTGGGCCTAGGGGAGGATACTTGGGGCACCTCATCGTGTCCTCCTCATTATGCTTGAGCCTACATATTCCTTGGGAATCATTATAATGATATATTTAATCTTTCTTAGACTTAGAATTAAATGTATTTCATGGATTATGTCTATCATATTCATCTAACATTGTTGCAGGTTTCCATGATCAAACTTATATCATCTCAATTTTAAGTAGGAATTATATCTTTAAATATAATTTGCTATTGGTTTCATTTGGAATTATGATTTCAAGGTGAAATATAAGGTCATTCCAAAAGGGGACATTACAATCCCTCTAAGTATGTGGGTCAATCAAGTTTCAACAAATGAACCTTTTTCATTTCTCGTTGTACAACTAGGTCACCCCATCAAAGTTTATTTTTTAGAAGCTTGAGAGGGGAGGAGGATGGTTGTAAACCACTTTGCCTCCTTCCAATTTTCTTCAACTTAAGGCTATTTGCAATCTTTTTTTCAAGGCAATTACCTCTATTAGTCCCTATGTGGGTCAAACAAGTTTTGATAAAGGAACCTTTTTCATTTCTCATTGTAGAACTAGGCCACTCCATCAAAGTTTATTTTTTAGAAAGTTGAAAGGAGGGGAAGAGGATGATTGAAAGCCACTTTGCCTCCTTCCAATTTTCTTTATAATTGACTCATTTATAAGTGATAAACTAATCCTTACTTATCCAACATTTTGATTTTTGAAATGATAACTTTATTGGACTTAATTTATTTATTATGTTTACTAGTTCAAAGCTTGCCTCCACAATTTTTGTTGCAAATCTTTGCTAAGGACATCCTTGAAGATCCTAATTTATTGAATCCATTTAAAGAAATCAAGATTTTTTTTTACCCAACCAACCCAATTCATTACAAGAAATTAGGACTCTTGTTGTGACACTCCCGCCCGTTATAGCAGATTGTTTTTTCAAAAAGTATACTCCCGCCCTCTAGTTCTATTGCTCCGCCCTTTGTTGTAGTCACAACTAAGCTCGCAAAAGAATTCACACCCTCTGGTTTTGTCGAGCCATCCTCTATTGCAGTAACAACTAAGCTCTCTGAGGCCTTTCCTGTGTCTCTCGTAGTTGGTAGTGCCTCTGTTTGGGATGTTTTTAGGGGCGGCTCGGTGATTGTTTTCCCCGGCATTGCTCTCATGCAACCATGTTCATCCTTGTCTCTAGCGCAGGCTTACTCTATTGGCTTAGGTTCCCCTTCTTCCATCCCTAGTGCCGAGTGCTCGAATGCGGTTTGGGTACCTTGCCTTCTGCTCAGGTCATTCTAGAGTCACATGTTTTTTTGGACACTCTTATTGTTGATAATGAGACTGCAGCTAAAGATCGTCATCGATCTTATACAAATGTTGCAATTGTTGAGGGTGTTGCTCGCTCTAAGAGGGATAAATTATGGCTCCTACCTTGTGCCAAATCTTCCCTAGTGATGATTTGTGGATAGGATGTACTTGAAAATGAAGATTTTTATTTTCTTAGGGGTCTGGTTTGCAATTCAGCAATTTTCGGCCTTCCATTCCCAATCTTCACAAATAAGTTTTGGGTTTATGAAAGTCTATCATCGAAGGCAAGATCAAGCTCTTCCCTTGTGCTAGGGGTTTCTTCATTGTGTTTTTGAATTTTCAAAGGACAAGGATTTGGTGCTTGATGGTGGATTGTGGATGTGTGGTGAACATTTTCTCTTGATCAAACCTTGGACTTCTTCCTTCAACCCCCTTTCTAAACTTGTCAATATCAAACCTATGTGGGGTCACCTTATGAATCTTCCTCTCCAATTTTGGGAAGATTCCTACTATGAGAACATCGACAACTCTAACAATTATTTTCGGAAGGTGGCCTCTACCACTTCCTACATGGGGCACTCTAATTTTGCACATATTATGGTAGAAGTTGATATCTCCAAGCCTCTTCATGAGGATGTGGTTCTAATGGTGGGGGATAGGCCATGGATTCAAGTACTTGAGTATGAGGGTCTCCCCTTTTGCACATATTATGGTAGACGTTGATATCTCCAAGCCTCTTCATTAGGATATGGTTCTAATGGTGGGGAATAGACCATGGAATCAAGTGCTTGAGTATGAGGGTCTCCCCTTTAGACGTAGACGATGCTTTACTATTGGTCACTTAGTTGTTGATTTCCCACTTTCTCGACGCAAGGGCACAATGATGTGCTGAAAGAATGCCTGCAAAAACCACTTGACTATTCATATCTCTAACTCTCAAATTAATGGCTCCTCTTAGGATGTCAAGTCTTCTCAAGATGTTAGATCTCATTTGATTGGTATGACTCTAGTGAGGCCTACCCCTATTGCCCCATCGGCTCACACTAGTGAGTCTCAACCACCTTTTACTAGTCACTCAGCTTTCTATGACATCAACATTAGATCCACTTTAACCTACTCATGTGGTGGTCGTTCAACGTTTGACTACTGCACCTTGACATACGAATGTTTCTATTATGCACGTGATGGACCCTCTATGAAGGATCCCCCTCTCACTTCTCCTTGTTATAGGGACTTGGATGATAGCATTTCATGGACTATTGTACAAAGATGAAAGAAAGGTATTCCCAATTTTGTCTCCCAATCTCACACTAGAGTGAAGAGTGTGAGAATGAATAGGGTTGGGTTTGGCATCGTCTAGATTGGACCCTAGGGTACCCTATAGTTTCTTACTTTTTGATTCTTGTTTTGTATGACAACTTGGTCGCAATTGTATCTCTCTCTGATTCATTTTATGGGTTGTTTAGTTTATCCTATATCTCATATCTCAAAATCTGCTTTTATCATTGTAAAAAACAAACAAAACTAATGATGCTTGCTTAGGAAAGAACATGATATCAACAATGATTTTATATTGTCAAGCCATGCAAGTATTCTTGTCTCAACCTCTAAATCAGCCAAGACCAAACTTGCATCACTTAACCAAAATAAAAATGTGTAATCTAATCCTCTCCCTTCCCATAGAACACAAATAATATGGACTTTGGATTCCTATCCTCTAAAGCTAATCTAGAAAATTTTCTTTGAGTAAAAATCCAAGTGGAGGAACATGCTTTAGTCAATCCATATTTTGCCTATATTTGATATTTATTCCCTAATTCCTAGGGAGGTAGTATCCATTTGTATCATATCTTACCCTATACATACCATATATTTAGGCATCCCATCTCCACTTGTTAGGGATTGTATTACTAAGGATTTTGCTAGTTTCCAATGTATCTCTCAAAGTCTATCCATTTGTACTTCGTTTCCTTGTCCATCTTCTTTCAATTCAAATATTCTTTCAATATTCTTTAACCTCGATACTTGAAAGATGGGATAGGATGATAATTGTATCTTCCAACCTTTTCTCTCTTATCAATGAGTAACATCTTTGCAATGAATCCTCCCAAAGTGTAGTGTTTTTCAATTTCTTACTCTCCAAGTCAAGTGTCATTTAATTAGGTTCCTTTTTGGTAAAGTTCCACATGTGCAAACCTAGAGGGGAATGATTTGTAGCAAAGATGCTTTCTAATTCAATAAAGTTCACAAATTTAGAGCAATGTATTATCATCCAAGACTAAGATGCTTCAAAGGCAACCATCCATCAATACAGCTTCACCCCTAAATGAATGCTATTAATTTCCAAAGAACCCCCCTTTACTCCCCATTCTTAACAAAACTAATCTCCATTTTAGTAAAGGTGACTTTTTTCACTCTAAGGAGGATTACCATAGGAATTTTTCCATAAACCTATTGTTGTTGTAAAGGAAATCTTTTGGTGTTCTCATTTCAAACTAAAATATACATTGAAAGAGATTAGAGAACAACTTTTATAAAAGTTTTCCTACCATACTCAATCACTTTCCTCTCTAATGTGTCAATTTGTATCTAATATTATTGAATGGTTCCTCCCAAAACTTCATACATCCAACTCCAATAAACAAGGGAATTCCCATATACTTACAAGAAATAGTTCCAATTTTGAAGCCTAGGAAATTGGAAAAGGCAAGCTTGGTGCCTAGGACTTATGTTAAAGAAAAGAAATCTTGATTTTTTTGTATTAATCAACTAAGAAAATAATATTTTCACAATCCATAAAATAGATTTTAAGTCCTAGAACTTCTTTCTATTTCACCAATAATGAATCTCCACCCAAAGGCTTAGCTAAAATCACAAATATATAACAAGATTTTAGGTTTCATTGTCTTATTTTGATTGAGCCAAAGTAGAATACATCAACTTGATATCTACAAACACTAATTGGATGAAAAGCCAAAAAAAAATAACACTTTTCTCAAAAGACCTATTCTACTTTGTCATAAGCTTTGATATTGTCTAGACCAATAATCATGCCTTTTTCTCATTCACATAGAGGAAATGCATGAGTTTATGAATGCTAATAATTTCATTTAGGCTTTGCTTTCCTTTTATAAAGTCCCCATGTTATAAGGAGAAGATACTCAAAAGAATAAAGCTTTGCCCTTTTTGTCATTGCCTTTGTTATTATTTTATAGAGAGTTTCAAAGGGCAATGGGCTTGCAACAAAGTTTCAAGGAACCTTTATCTTTAAAACAAGTGAGATAAATATACAATTTAGATCCTCGAGCATATTTTTGAAGTTTCAACACTCATTACCTTCGTTGCACCAACACCCAACTATCCCTAAAATACTTAAGGAACCTATTTGAAAGCCCATATACACCTAGTGTGTTATCATTTTTCTAAACACCACCTCCCAAATTTCTTTCAAAAAGGGAGTTGGAGATACTATAGGAACTCTACCAAAAAACCCATATAAACTCAATGCTTTATAGTTTTTGTCTTGAATACCACTTCCAAGTTTCTTCCAAAAAGGGAGCCATTAGGTTGTTCTAATCTTATGTAAGGACCTATATATTTTCCTACTCTTGCCCATGATTTTTTAGTTATTTCATAAGGAGTTTCTCAAAGAATTTTGGTGCTAGTTTCCTAAAATTGCTAAATTTGTCTCCTTCAACCAAGTAAATGTTTCTAATTTTATTTACTTGCCCTGATACCATGAATTGAGGAAAGAAGCTTGTTTTTTCCCTTTCTTGTAGTCACATTTCCATATAGTTCTATCTCTAGAATAGTTATTTCTTAATACATCTCTTGCAACTATTTAAATTTTTGTGTATTTTCTTTTAAGAGGTTCCCATTAAACCTTTCCTCCTTGATCCTACCATTGATGATTTTTAATGATTCCTCCAAATGATATCTCTTAGAATATGTGTTTGAAGGATTGTGGACTCCAAATGAGTTGGTGGTTTATGTTATCTTTTCTCTTTGGCCAATTGAAAGATCATGCTTCTCTAAACCTTTCAATTATCACTCCACCAAATTTGTATCTCTATAGCTTTCAATTATCACTCCACCAAATTTGCATCTTATCAATAAGTTGGGCTCCCCTAACTATATGACATCTATTTTGAAAGGACAAAGGCGAGGGCATGGTCAAGTATGGTCTCTAGGAGGACTAGGGCTTGATCTAAACCTTAAAAACTAAAGATAGAGGATTCTAACATCTAATCTTCACCAAGCCATTTAGGAGACACCAATCACCATGACCCATGTCTTTCTAGTGTCACAAAATAGCATTCTTCCATTGGCCTAATAAAATTCCTTTAGTGTGGTTCTTGATACGAAAGTGCTTTTATACAAAACACTTGAACTATTACTTCCTATTCTTTCAAGGTTTACAAGATAACATAGAAAGCATCCCAAATCCCTTTTTGTTTGTCATATACATTGTAGTATTCAATAATGTTTCCTTATAGGGACACTTTATAATAGAGCCACTTATCACACATGGCTATTTGCTTACCAATTGCCAATTTTGTCATGGTACTATGACTTGTTAATTGCCTTCAAATTCTCACTTCAATTTTTTTAAAGAAAAGTTATATTTGCTTTTGAGTTAGCATCTTACAAATACCATTTTGTAGGGCATTTAGGCTCTTGAAATTTTACAATAGGAACTTCATTTAGATGGGAGTATCACTCTCTTTTTGGTAGATAGGTTTCAAGTGTTTTTGAGACCTCACCCCTAGGGCATCCTAAAGAAATTTTGCTTATGCTTTTCTATCTTTTTTCATTTGAATTTGACTTTGCATTCTAGGTAATTATTTGCACGATGGAGGAATCTTAATATTTTAAAGCTAGTATGATTTCTTCTAAATTTTCATGAATTCCCCCTTTTCTCTAAATTAGATTTTCTAGTCTTTTGATGGATTGAGGGATTACTTGAGACCTCAATCTTAAATTCAAAAGTTAATTGATTTAATTCTCCAATAACATTTTCTTATAACTTGACCTTAAGTAACCATCTTGATAAAAGAACTCAAGATATTGATTTTCTACAATTCATGTTCTCACTAATCTTGTATTTCTACAAGTTTCTCCTTTGGGGGTTTTGTCAACATGCGTGAAAGCAGAATTTTTTTATATGCTCATGTTCATGGTAGATTTTTATAATCTAGGGATTGAATCCAAGACCCCATCTTGGATTCTAGCCAAAATGATATTGACAAAGCTTCATCAATTTTTTTTACATAATCAAGCATATGTTGAGAATAAACGTGCCTAGTTTTCATTATCTATAGAGAAAAGTCTTGTGTTCTTTAAAAACATTCAAAAGAATAAATAAGGGGCAAGCTATAATATTGCTAGGACTATAGTACATTGGTACTCATCTTCAATTGTAAGAGTGCATTTATAAGACATTAAGGTTTAAGCTAGCATTTCATAGTAATCAAGGTCCTCCACTCTAGCCCAATGCTTCTTTTTTTAAGTTAGAAAGATGACAAAGACCAAAATCCTTTTGCCAACATCCTATTTTCTACTAAGTCATAGTCCTACTTTTGATTAACCTAGCTCTTTCACCATCCATAACCTAGAAATTTTTCCAAAGAGGACATTGCTATCATTTACTTTTGTACATCCTATATCAAATCATCTTAGATTTCCAAAATCAAACCTCATTTTGTACCTAAGGGTTTCCCACCTTATTTTATTGTTTGTTCCCTTGACCCTCTCTTGATTTCCATTATCAAGACTAATCGTTTTGCTTCTTGCTTGGTTTTCACCCCCAATCTTTGGTTTGACAATCTTTTTGGTATGAGGAACTCAATGTTTATCACTCTTTAACTTAGAACAAACTTCTATTATTTTACTCTCAAAAGCAAAATCAAGGATTCTCCAAAGGCAGCTCTACAATGCCCTATTCTTCCCATTTCCCAAAGAAAACCAGAATAGCCATAGACACAAGACAACCTTTGTTTGTCCTGGTATTACCTTTCAAGATTCCTTCCCCTTAAGAACCCCTCTCAAATAGTATAGTTGATGTTGAAATTTCTAACTTCCACATATGAAAAGTGTTGCTTATTTGATGCTAAAGCATTCATGCGCCAAAACATTTATATTTGAACTTAACATAGACTGTGCTATATTCGAAAGAAAACGATGTATTGTTTTAGTTATAATATTTCCATCACATCACAAGAAAGCTGCTAGGAGAATAAAACATTAATTAAGGCTGGGAATACAGCCAAACAAACAACTTAGCATTCATGGATAAGAGACTAGTATAAATGAACCATAAAAATAAATACCTCCCACAGATAAATACAATGTCACTCCAAGAAAAGTAATACACTATGATTACCATTACCGTTGCTCCCATGACATTTTAAAAACCATGTATTATAAATCCACAAACAAGTAAAATACACCAGACTTAACATACAAAGACTCTAGTGGAAAGCCGTGGTGCCTTCAATATAAACAGTACAGATTGTCATGACTGCATCCAAATTGAGCATGTAGACTAATCTTGTATCAGCATATAGGAAGTGAATGCATTAATAATATTTAAGTTGTATATAACTGCATTAATCTCTCTCACTTCAAATATTCCTCAAACCATTCCAACATCTTTCTATGTGCCACTTCAGCATTTGTTATATGCATTATTAATATTTAAGTTGTATTTAACTGCATGAATCTCTCTCACTTCAAATATTTCTCAAACCATTCCAACATCTTTCTATGTACCACTTCAGCATTTGTTATATGCATTATTAATATAAGTTGTATATAACTGCATTAATCTCTCTCACTTCAAATATTTCTCAAACCATTCCAACATCTTTTTATGTGCCAGTTCAGCATTTGTTACAGCAATTTCATCATTCTCATCGTATCTTGTCGTCCAGCCGTGAACGACTCCAGGATAGATGTTTACAAAGTTATCTACCTGCAATTAAAAAAAGGATGCAAAGGTTACATCATCTGCTAACAACTAAGCAAGTTTCTCTTTAAAAAAGGCCAAAACATTGCTAATAAGATATAAATGATCTCTCCTTTGAAGGATATATTGAGTCACCCTTCAGGGGATCAGGCGGCTGAACACAACTTTGGAAATGAACTCGGACATTATGAGCTGTTGTCTTTGTTTGTGATCATGTGAACCACTTCATTCATAAAGTTTCATACAGGGACTAAGCATGTTGAAATCTTCATGTTACTAAAGGATAATGCTCAGTTGTACTCACCATTTTAAAGCATTTTTTTGTTACAACTTACCTATATTCATTAACAGGCCCAAATGCCATCACTGAACACTCTTTTCAAGATATGCAATTTCATATCGATATCATATTTTTATAGTAGGGTACACTTTCCTATTAGTGACATTAGCTGAGAGCACATACGACTCGAATAAGATCAACATTCCTCTTATGTTTCAAAAAGTGTAAAGACATCTGCGTAGGCCAAGCTGGTTATTTCCAATTACATTTCTGACAAAGGAATAAGCTTGCAATGCCCCTCCAATCATCACTGGTAGTTTCAAGCTACAATTTGCACTCTTGAATTCCAAGGTAAGGAACCATCTGAATCCTTGGGTTTCTTTTATTTGTAGAAATGCGTCTAACATTACGTCATGAACTGGACAAATAGATTATTCTAACAATGTTATAGGAAAAGTTCTTCCCTAGATAGACCAAAAATATTTAAAAATCTAACATATAAGCCTAGAACCCAGGAAGCATTGACTCAACACCCTTCCAAATACGCTTGCTTTTAATATTAGCAAACTAAGTCAACTCCAACATGAAAAATCTCAATTACCCTAAGCTGAGAGTAAACACTGAAGGGTTCTCATAAGGAAACCAAATAGGAATCAGCCAAATTGTGTGCCATAAGAATTTGTAGCTTTCCTAATTGTCCAAGTATACTCAAGAGAGGACCTCACCAACAAAAGGGAGATTAAATAAATAATTAAATTCACCTTAAAGCCAAGACCAAAAGGTTTTGGCAGGAGGATATCTCCAAGTAGAAGAAATATGATCAACAATTTCCTCTCTACCACAAAACATGTATTAAGAATATGTATCATCAATATTATGAAGAGTGAAGAGTTGTCTTTACTGTCAAACCTTGGTGGAGCAATAATCATCCCAAAACATTTTGCTTGAAGGAAGGTCAAATTTCTAAATAGATTGATGTGGTCCCCCTATCTCTTGTACAACTGCAGAGCAAGTTCAGAAGTGCATCTCACAAAATCATGGAGATCCTTGACTACACAGTTGACAAAAGTCTTTCCATTAATCTATAATCAATCTTTCCAATAACGACCTGACTGTTGGAGCTGCATTTGACAAAGAAAGTTTTCAGGGATTATTCTATTAAGTTTTTGGTGAACAGATTTATCTAATCCCTTTTAACTTTTAAGTTCATTTTATGGTGTTCCCTGACATAGATAGTAATTTTGGTTCAACCATGGACTATCAGTCATTTCCTAGAAACTTTTACATGGGTCAATTGAGAAATAAGCTAGTTCTACTCATGCCGATTTAGTGTGATAATGTGCTGCTAGAGAGTAAACAGTATGTGACAGCAGATATGTATGCAGAAATAACACCAGTGGAACAGAAAGCTTTTGCATACAACTGATGATATAAATCATAGTTGTATTTCCTTTTGTATCTATGTTACACGGACACTAAGTTTCTGGGATTGGGACAGCAGTTGATGGGGGGATGCTTTTTTGGGATGGATTTTTCAGAAGGCCATTTTAGGGGACAGCTATTTAAAAAATGGGGAAATTTTAAAAATATATAAAATTTCAAATATTCATATGATAATATTGATAAGGCATTCATCATATACATTATAGAACCTTATTACATAACACCAGAGCTGAATTGAGATTTTACATGATAGTCAACACACAAATTAACAATGTCAAAATTTCATTGCTTTCTTTGTCAATGTACATATATATTATTTGAAAATTACAAGGAGATGCCCAAAGGATGTGGTCATCTATGTATGCATAAAATAATGTTGGCGGTCCATTCAATAGGGCCCAAAATCATTTTTTATTTTTTATTTTTAAAATTAGAGTCGGAGTTTGGGACAGCAATCTCTAGCGAGGTTGAGGGGCAACACCCCTTACAAGGGTCTGGAGGCAACACCCCTAGTAGGGCTGCGGGGTAGTGCCCCTAATGGTGGTCTATAGGAAACGCCCCCAATAGGGTGGAGGGGCAGCAGCCCTTGCGGGGTTTAGGGGCAATGCTCCTAGCACACTCCCTATTGTGATACAAGGTGGCCCCACCATCAAGCCAAATTAAAGGCTTTGGGACCACATAAACCTTCAAGTTGTAATGTCCCCTTCCTAATCTATTCAACAATTTGGCAAAGTTAGCCTATTCAATAGTTCTCGTAGGCTAATAGGGTTGGTTAGGGAACTTTGGTGATAGTTTATCCAGCATGGTGTGGTTGAGAGTTGTGTAACACCCTTTTTCTGGAGTGTTTTTGGTGATTTCTCTCATACTTACTATTTTTAGTAAGTCAATCTTGGGCACCGATGGAGCCAGTTGTCATCTTGCTATTTTTAGTAGTGTCAATGAGAGCAGTTGATATCAATATTTTAATACTTGAATGGTTCGATGCATTTATTTTAAACAACATAAAAATATTAAAGTTTAATTAAATATTTAACTTATTTATTTTATAAAATTGCTTCATAAAAGGGGGTCAAGGGAGACATAAGGGAAAATATTTGTGCAACTTAAGTGGGACCTAAGGTTATTAAAAAGAGCTTTCTCAAAAAGCAACGGAAAAACAAAAAAGCGCTTTTCCAAAAAGTAGCAAAAAAGCAAAAAAGCATATATCAAAAAAGAATCTCTTTGGAGAAGATTGCTTCTTTGTTTGTGAGGACAAAAACCCTCATAGGAAACATTCTTCACGCTGTTGAAAGACATAGCCTAGAGGATTCTTGGTGTTTTCATTCAGAACACAGTTGAGCAGATTGGAATTCCTATTGAACTTAGATTTTATTGAAGATTCATTGCATATCAGTTAGTGATTGTTGGAGCAAGGGTTTGAAGATTATTATTCCTGTTGCTAATGCTTCTTTGGGACGGCTGTATGTAATGTCCCCATTTTTAGCATTACGCTTTCAAGTGACTGTTAGCCTATTCCCAGATGCCCGTAGGCTAGTCAAAGCAAGAATTAGGGTTTTCTATTTTCTAGGAGGCTTCTTTTGTGGATTCAGGTGTTTGCATGCAGGAGTTTTACAGAATGGTCTCTGGGTCTTTGGGTTTCAAGAGAGCTTTAAGGTGGTATAACATGCATCTGCATCAGGTGACTTATCCAAACTTGCTATTTTTGGTAAGTTACGACGACTTCCTAATTTGTGCTCAAAATGTGTTTGAAGTCACTTACTATTTTTAGCAATATTCTATTTATAGTAAGTTCTATTTTTGGCAGGGCTATTTTTAGCAGCAGTTCAGTGGCTTAGTACAGTGGCTATTTTTGGCAAAGCGGTTTGATTAGATTGGTCTCCACTCTTGGAGCTTGTTTTGGAAAGTTCAATTATTTGGTGAATATAATGTGTAAGTGAAAAATATTGGCTAAGGTATTGTGGATGCCTAGCATGGAGATAATTGCAATTATAATGTATTTTTCACTTAAGTGACTTGAAAGCCCATTTTATGTTATATTTGCTTTTTGATAAAGTATTATTCCTCATATGCTTTGGACGATTTGGTCAAGGATTCAAAATGCAACTCAAATGCAATTTGAAAAAAGGTGAATGTGAGTTTCATTTTGGGCATCCTAATTGGAAGGAAAAGGTTTGAATTTGAGGAGAAGGTTATAAATATGAGAGTTTGCCTTCATTTGTGACTATCCATTGCTAATATAATGAAGTGCTTTTGAAATTTCTTTAGACCCTTGCGTTGAGGAACGCATACCTCCTAGCCCCTTCTCATTTTTGTACTTGCAAGATAGTACCTAGCTGATTCAAAGATTGTTCTTCACTCAGAGGTGTAGATTGAGCTTATCGGAGATGGATTGCTTTGATTTTCTATTTTTGGAGTGTTTTATCAGTTTTTGGTGTTGTGGGTTTGGTGCTAGCTGAAGCATGTTTTGACTCATATCTCTCGGCATGATTTTTTGTTGGTTCTAGGTATTGGCTTAGTGGATTCTCCTTGCTAGGGTGCCCCTTTGCTCAAGGTTTCATGATTTTTGAGTGAGTTATTGAATTTCTAGACTTGGTCGCCCCTTTCTGGAGATTGTACCTTTCATTTTGAAGTGCGTTGGGAAATGTGCTAAAAAAACAGAGTTGTTTGGGAAGTGTCTATCCATGGTACTTGGTCGCCCAGCCTCTTGGAGTTGTTTACATTCATTTTGGAGTCAATCAGAAGTGTTGTGATGAAGTTATGAGTGTTTTGGTGATTATAGGGCTTGCTAGTATGATTTTTTGATTGCTGCAATTTTATATCAGGCTTGATATATTCCTCCATTTTGTCATATTCCATATTGGTTATCTTATATTTGATATTGGAGATTGCTTCCTAACATATTGATTATCCATTGAAATGAATATCTCCTTTCTAGTGCAGCTGAAACTTGATATTGACCTTTTATATTTCTACACTTTACATTTTATATTCCCACTAAAAAAGTGGAAGAGACAGGCCTCGCCGTCTTTCATATTTCAGTTTTTTTCTTTACTTCCATTCCCACTGAAAAGTGGAAGAGACAAGCCTCGCCATCTATTTCATTTTAGCACTTTACATTTTTGTCTCGCCCGCTGAAGAGCGGAAGGGGTTGGCTAGCCACCTAGATATTTCCATTTCAATACTTTGTATTTCCACTCCTGCTGAATAAGTCATCGAGTTGCATTGCATTTCGAGCTGATCGGCTGAGCCATCTTCATATTGTCTTTCCATCTTTCAGTTGGATTTCATCTAATGATCCCCTTTCCACCGTATGCTCTCACCTTGCCCTCGTTGGGATCTGGGTGATCAGAAAGGGAAGGGTTGCTTCAGTTGGTTTATCTTTTCTTTAACATTAACGGGTGAAATCTTGTGCTCAAATTCAGAAAAAATTATAAGGGGATATTACATTGCACCATTCCCTATGCTGGCCGTACACTTCTAGGAAGCACTGGAGACTCTTGTTGCTGGTGGGTAGGGTTTTGGGTGTGGTTCAAGGCTTTTTGGAGGCACCTAGGCCTGCACACATCATTCTATATTGCTGCTTCGTTATTGTTGCTGTCCTTGGTGATTGGTGACCATTTTTGACACTCCAGTTTGAAGATTTCTTCACCAGTTCAGTCTTTTGTTTGTTGCACTTTCTGGGTATGTTGGTTTTGGATAATAGATGATATTCTATGAACTAGGTTGTAATCATCTTGATGAAAAACTGAGTATATTTGCTGATATTAAAATATGGAATTTTCAGCTGTGTAATCTTGATGTAATATTCAGTTTTTTGAGTTGAAAATAATATTTCAATATCTTTCATTTTGTTGCAATATATTGTTGTATCAAACATTGCAAAAAATCTCAGAACAATCATCCAAAAAACAAAAAACAAAAAAGGAAAAATAGGGCAGCATATTACAGAGGCACCTACCATTTTTCATAATTTTGTCACTTTTGTGTTGTATTCAATATTAGTATCATAGTATAACAGCATGGTCGATATAAGAAAAATTCAAAATTGTGTATAATTTAAAATGGCTTGGAATGGAAGAGGGAGCTATCCCCAATGATAAAAGAGAATAAAATAATTTTCTATTAAACTTGTGCTTCTTTTTTTTATGACTGGTTCTATGTAGGGATGACCAGCTTTCAAAGCATTTCTAAAATGTTTTCTCCAAAAATTTCTAGACAAGGGATGGTGGGGGACATTTGCAAGGCTTCCTTGCATCCCCAGAATGTCCTCAATACGAAAAATGTGTTGAAAAGAACAAGTGATGGATCCCTGAGGAACATAGATTTATATAAAACTAAAACCAAATTATATAGTCTTTCATCAAAACTACTAATTTATAACTGCTATTAACTCCACAATTTTGTTAGTCTTTAACTTGTATTAATGTCTCCAAATCAGCCTTCAAGCAAAAAAGTAGGGAATGAACCTTCTTGCCACTTCCACCACTTCCAAAATAGTATCCATGCCAAGTATAAAGAATGGGTCTTTCTTTGTAAATGCATCAAGACTCAAAAAGTTCTAAAATCTCCACGTGCTCTTAGGTAATCCATGTTTTTCTTTGGTGCAATAACAACTAGCAATACCTCTTATTTCTCAAATTTTACAAATGCCCATTGCAATGGTCAAGTGCATCCAGTACTATAATTGTGCATACAACACAACAATGGGAAGTCTTGATGATGTAACTTGAGACTTAGGACAACCTCTAGAATTGAATGGTGGGCTACTTGTAAGACTTTCAATGAGCTCTCACTTGTCACTTGAAAGGAAAAAGGAAAAAGGAAAAAGGAAGAACATAAAAATTAAATCCTAGAGGCCTTTCCATGGCATAGGGATTATAACACATGATCAAATAGTCCATGAGAGCAAGGAGACATATTTTTAGTGATGAGAGGCAAGAAAGAAGCGTTGTGCAGTTGTCAACATGTACAAGGTCAAGAACTACTTACAAGAGTCAACAAGTCCCACACACATTAATCAAGGATACTTGCACATAGATGGAAAGAAGGAAAAGAGAAGAATTCCAAGCAAAGAAAATGAACATAGAAAACATCTCAAACACCAAAGTGAACACACTTAATGGCAACACAAGAGGTGAAGGAAAGTTACATATTTGTATTAGCTATTACAGGTTTGAGAATAAAACTTAGGCTCAATTCTGCAAAATGGCAAGGCTTCAACTAAAAATTTCCTCCAGTCCCTCTTTTAGCTCATAAGAACTCATTACGTTTATAACATAGAGAGAGAGAGAGAAGTGGGAAGGAATGCCACAATCAATGTAGTGACCTGCACCAAATCCTACAAATATAAGATCATATTGCATGACTAGCACACATGTCACCAATTGGGAGTTATATCATGGCATTTCTATTGAATTATAGGAACAATCTCTCTTAGGCATCAAATCCTCCACTAGCAAACAATGCACCATCAAATTCGATTTAGTTTGTTGACCTTGTTTGTGGTCATTTGTGCATTGGTATGTTGCATTGAGATGAGAGGATGAATGATTATACTATTTGGATAGTCAGTTATTGGGACTAGTAGCATGTTGTTTATCACATTGCCATAGATAGCTTGGTTACATGGTTCAGTGGGAGCTTTTGATAGTGTTGTTTTGGTGGTGGTTTATCTTCTTGGCTTGGAGATCTTGGTTCTACTTTATTCTCTAGAGCTACTGGTATTGCAATTGAGTGTGTGTGGACCATGGGTGATCTTTATTTAGGAGATGGATATCAAAATGCCATGGATAACTCAATATCATGGTTCAATGGGAGTTTTGGTAGTGATGTGGATTTATCACTTGATGATGGGTGATCTTTTGTGGTGGTTGTTAGGGTCATGAAGGAGCTCTTGGATCTTGTTTTGATGCAATGAGAGTTCATTGCAATATTGAGTTTCATTGACAAGAGATGATTATCTTCATGTGAGTGGAGATGATGGAATCTTGGTTAGCCATAGAGGACTCTTAGAGTCTTTGGTTGAGGTGTTGGCTTATGACTTGTTGATTTTGACAAGTGATCCTTGGTTGAGAGGATTGTTTGGTTATATGTCTTGGTTTACTTTGGATTAAGATTTTTTTACATGATGCAGGTGCTCTTAGGAGTAGGATATGTTCATTGATGCATGTTATCTCCTAGGAATAGATATTAGGTCATGGTGTCATGATGTGTTCCTAGATTCTACACACGTGCAGTGGGAACTTTGACAGTGGTTTGAATAGTTCTCTTGGTATCGAGTACATTGGTCATGCTTGGGAGCTTCATAAGAGTGTGGTGTTGCATTTGGATCTTAGCATGGATTGATTAGTTATAGGTGCTCATGGATACTTGGAGACTTGGGTGAGATTGGAGCTCTCTTTAGTTTAGAGACACCTTGAGATGGTTAGTCTTTAGAGGTTTCAATAGGAAGTCCAAGGAGCCTTCTTGGATATGGATGTCGATTCATGATGGACTTGTTGACGGGTGTTTTATGACCTCACCAACACAGAATAAAGTTCCCCAATGGTCACTCTGTCCTCTATTGAACAAGGTTTCCTGCATGCTAAGATTGCGAGAAAGATCATGCATTTAACTCCAAGGTTCCTTCATGCAGTGGATAGTCTTAGTTGGCTTGATGTGATTTGTTGGTAATCTCAAGGGGAACTTACGTAATTGTTCAGCTGACGACCAAAGAGAAAAGGGATTTTGCAGGATTCGAAAGGTATGTCAATATAGCACAAGTTTTCTAAACTAACCAGAAATGTACTGAATTGAATGGTTGTAGGGATTAGAAAAGCTATGGTCTAATCTACGCACGAGACATGGAGATCAACTTTTGCAAACTTCAACCAGGCTCCACTTTTCCTCCCTTTGGACAGCTTCCATAGAACCGATGCAATCTTCAAAGGAGTAACTAGAGATATTCAAATCACGATTCAACATGCAGATACCATCACAACGATGCATACCAACATTCAAACTGAAATTGAAGTTAGGTCCACAATATTCTAGTTGACCACACAAGGCAAACCCACCATTAGTGAGCCTGCTAGTGGTACGGATAAATTAAACCCCACACTTCACAACTATCATCTATTTGCATGAAATGAAATCTACTTCACTCTAAGCTACTTTAAGATTTTATTATGAATTAGATGGACGAAGAAGCCTCACTAGCTACTCACAAAAAAAGATGAAACCACCATCAATGATAACTCTTTTTATTATGAGAGTGTTCACAACAACTCCTTACAAAGCTTTCAATGGAAAACTTTCCTTCCTATTCAATCTATGCTATTGCTAAGTTGTCTCTCTATGCTTTACCTCTCTAATGCTCTCTATATCTAATGAATTACAAATGAGGGGGGATGCCCCTTTTATAGATGGCCAAATCAGTTGGATGGCTTAGATTCAATTACAATGGAGGGCTCAAATTGAGCCACATAAGCCCTATTCAAGATTCTTCTCTAAAAATTGCCACAGAGGAGTGGGGTAATAAATGAGCAATTAATGTCCACTGTCATCTTCTAGAAGGTCATCATCCAACAAGGTGTTTCCGTTCCCCTTCTCTTTGACTGCAAATTCAATGAATCTGGCCAATACAGCATCAACTTCCTAAACTAAAATGGGTGGCACATGATTGAGCTGAAATTCGAGCACAGTAACTGTCTACCCATGCCGAGTACAAGATTTTCTCCAAGCAACTAAGGCATCCTGAGTATTCTGGACAATGCTGGAGAAAGTCGAAACATTTTCAAAGTCCACCTGGGCGAATGATCCCACATTTGAGAAGAAGGGCCCCAATTTTCTCTTTAGGTCGTCAACAGTCATCTCCTCTAGAGTTAATCTTCTACCAAATATAGACTCAAGTGTATTCAGGACTCCCTCCAGAATGTTTCCTATGGATTTTCTGACTCTGGTTGAATTTTCCTGTGCTGGATCGAAGAAACCTCTGCCTATGACCACTGAAGAGTACCAACTGGTGAAGTTATATCTGTCACCCTTCTGTATCACGCCTCCCTCCACTAGAGTATGCCATGGCACATGCATCAAAGCCTCCAAACGAAGAACAGTCTTAGTCTGATAGATATGAGTCTCGCTCCAGGCCTGATCAATGGTGTCCATGCATGCCAGAATGTTAGAGGCCTGCTGATAAGCATGAACGAGATCCTCCATTAATTTCTCTATCTTAGTGCGAACACTGCCAATCCACTTATCTGCCTCCTGAGTCACCTCTTCAAATTTTCAAGCCCACTAATTGATTCCCTTAGAAGCTCGGCTGGGAGGTCAATTGTTGGGTTCTCTTGTCCGCACGGACGTTCTAAGTGTTGCACATAGCTAATCAGCGTCCTATGCTCCTTCAACTTTTTGTATTTTCCTTCTGTACGGAGCAATCTATCCTTCAAAGCCTGATAGGAGCTGTCGCATTCTTCAATTATCTGAGCTCTAGTGGGACGACCTAGCTCAATAGTAGCAATCACATAATTTTTTGGCATCTCCTCATCTCGATCGCACTCCTCTCTCGGGACAACTACATGAAGTGTGCGAGAACTTGCTTCATCCATAGAAATCTTTGAGAACTTTTTGGCCTTCTTCTTCTCTAGCAGTGCACTGATTCTACTGAGGAGTTCCTCCATTTCGATCGCTGGGTCAATCTCCTATTCAGGATCCTTCCTCATTCTCTCCCTTAGCCAATCTGGCACTGTCTACTGTGGGTCACAAACAATGAGAGGTTGTTCCTCTCTCGCTTCTTATTCATGCACTTATTCTCTATCAATATTTTGATGAGGCTCCTCTACCTCTATGTGTTGGGTATCTTCTCCTGAAACTTGGGTCTCCTGCCCTACAGTAGTCTCATCCTCCAAAGCTGCCTCAAGCTCCTGCTCGAAGCAAATGTCAGTCATTGTTTCCTCTTCTTCTTCTTGTTGGTCACCTCCCCTAGGCATATTGATGCTTTGACCAACTAACTCCCTACAGGGTGGCTGATTTGCTTCCTGTAGTTCATGTTCCTCATTCAATCTGTTTCTCTAACTCTCAAACAGTGAAACCTCCTGCACACTTGAGGATCGAACCTGCGATCGTAAGGGCAACGCCTCTTCTACTCTCTGAGGTACCGGCTAAACTTGTACCTCTTCTCGTGGCTCAGAAGCTTGGGCAACCTATTTTCTTTTCTTTGCTAATGGCGGCCTCTGATCGCCCATGAGATTGTAAGTGAGAGCAACTAATTTACTTTTGAACCTATTCACATGCCTCTCCACTCAGCTCCTCGTGAATGCCAGAACCGGTATGCATAGTGTATCCAAGTCTGCTATCTCTGGCTCCGACCAATCAGGTAGTGGGACCGGTGTGTTTCTCACTGACTCATAGTCTGGCTACATTACATTCACGTCCTCATCCACTTGATCTGGAACTGGAACAACCTCGCATTCTCTGATCATCTTCAGAGGTAGCCTAGTAAACATCCTCCTCCTAACTTCAACATCATCTTCTGCGTTGGCCCAGAAATCTTCAATATGAGCCTTGTGCCTGTACTCCACATTTTGCACCATTTTTATTTTGTTGTAAGGATCGAAGTCCTGCCTGCCGGTGTGGTATGTGAGGTGGAAGAGTTGCAACTCGTCCTTAGCTTCTATGGCTACCTGTAACGAAGGACAGACTTCATTTGAATTTCCCATGGTAATCAAGAAGTCTAAACCTCCTTTCTTCTTCTTCTTCTGAATTTTGTCATAGGCGAGGAGTTTCCTAGACACTTCTAACATTATCATCCTCTCAGTGGGGTACCTCGGTAATCTATATAGATAAGATGTGAACCCTTGCAGCCTAATGTAGGTGAACTTTAGAAATTGGATAAACCAATATCCGTATTCCTCGATCAGCTCTTGAGCTTCTTTTGAAATTCTTTGCTGAGTTTTCCACTGAAGAGTCCGTGTTATGTGCATCGTGAAGGCATCATTCACCCTTTTATAGCTAGCAATGTTAGTTAGGTGCAACTATGGGCAAGCCTCATAGATTTTAAACTGCCCAGGACCACATACAATTGGCTCCTTGTATGTTATCCCTCTATACTCAGTCATCCGAGCCAACATATATACGACATATGAACTCATGTAAAATGTCTTTGTCCTCCTCAGGTGCCTAAACTGTTCATCTAAATTGTCGCTTATCATCCTTGCCCAATCAACACACTCCTTCCCTTCCAATACAACTCCGATGTAAGAAAACATCCATGGCTCAAAAATATATGCTTGAGAGCTTCTGTTTACCCAGTTGAGCATCATTATCAAGTTGCAATACTCTTGCTTCACATCATCCGATATAATCTACTTTGGTAGCTTGATGCATGGAGGTCTGGGCTTTTGCATCCAAATTGAATTAATTATCCTAGCACATCTCTCAAAAGAGGAGGCATACATCTTCTCAACTCTTTCCCTTGTTTTGTACACCATCCTATCGGAAGTGGGAAGTCCAAATGCTTCTCCGATAGCATCAGGCATGAGATTGGCAAATAACTTGCCATCAGGAGAAACAATCGTTCTGCACTCCGGCCTGTAATAATTGGCGCACTCCATAATCAGCTCTGGACACTCAATTGCTGGTGGAAAACTGGCAGCAGCATAAATTCCACTCTTCATGATATTATGTGCAGTGACTGACGGAGGGTGGCCTCCTAGACCATACATTTGTCCTCTGAGTGCTCCTAAGTTAAATGAGCCAAGGTTGGTATCTGTCAAGCCTCCTAGTTTTGAAGTAAACTTTGATTCAGGAAGGAACGGCTTGTTGAGTTTCTTTATTATTGCTTGCCTGGATGCATTAGCCTTGCTTGTTTCAACGTTTGCAGCCTTATTCGCCCCTACAGCATCTCCTCTTCCTGCTTCAGCCATCCTCAACACTCTCAGCAGTCTCACTTCAAGGTTCGACAACTTCAACAATACAAACTCTGGCACTTAGAAAAATTTCGCCCAAACTAGCTCACTTTAGCAACTTCTCTTCACACTCCGATTTTCCTTCACTCTCTAAGTTTCAAGTTCGCACTTGTAGCTGTGAGGAGAAATGAAAACTTTCAGAGCTCTTATAATTGAGTCTGAGAATATCTTGGCTTCTAGAAGAATGCCTATTTTAGCAAACTCATTTAATTCTCTGCAGAAGTTCAAATATTCCCTCCTCTAGCAATTTCAACAATTATCCATTCAGCCTTTTGAAAACTTCCCCCATGAATCATTTCGGCCATAGCAAAATTTATCACCAAAGAGTTAGGCATATTTTATTTCATCCCTCTGCCTTAGAAAACCTTATTTCATCTAGAAAATTCCATCAACCACAAGCCCAGTGTCCACTTTAAATCTCCAGGCAAGGTGTGAAAAGTTTCAAAATTATTTCCCTTAGAGAATATCCAAGACCCAAAAAAAAATCTCCCTCAGAAAATATTTTTCAACTATATTATTTTTTCTACCCTTGAAAAATATTTACTCCTAAGGTTAGCATATTCCACATCTAGCCTTGGGTGCATCTTGAAGGAGCTCATAAAATTTATTTTATCCCCCCTCCAATATCTTGGGCGCATATTAGGGGGGGAGCTTCAAATTTTCTTCACTTAGAATTTTTTCCTACTCCTCACCAGTTGGGCGCATATAGAGGGTCTTGCTTTTATTTTTCAATACTTAGATTTTTTTTCAAGTCATCTCCTTTGCTAGGGCGCATTTGGGGGTGTCAACTTTCATTTTCTAATACTTAGAAACTTTTCTAACCTCCCTCTTTGCTTGGGCACATTTCATAGGTAGTGATGCCATTTTGAAACACTTAGAAAATTTTATAGGCCACCATTCCTTGATGGGCGCATTTAACCCCTCGTCATTCCATTCTTCTTGCCTTAGCATATTTTCAAGCTCTCAGATTATCTTGGGCACATTCCATAGGGTGTACCTCCACTTGAGGGTACATTTACTACCTCTTGCTTCCATTTCAAACACTTAGAAAATATTTTCAAGTCATTACATCTTGATGGGTGCATCTAGGGGTATGCACTGTCATTTTATTATGTCTTAGAAGATTTTTGATGTCACACTTTTCCTTGGGCACATTTTGAGGGGTCCTTTTCCATTTGCAAACACTTAGAAACCTTTCCACTTATCTTTCTTTTCCTTGGGCACATTTGACCCCTCCTCATGTTGGGCGCATTTTGGGTCCTACACTTCCATCTTGTGGTTTTGCCTTTGCCTTAGACGTTTTTCAAGCCAACTCTATGGTGGGCGCATTTCAAGGGACCTACTTCATGTTGTGGGTGCATTTCAAGGGAGGAGCTTCCATTTCAACACTTAGAAAGTTTCCTCCAACCCAAGGGCGCATTTGGAGGTGTCTACTTCCAGATTTTTGACTTAGACAAATTTCAATTCTCTTCCTTGATGATGGCGCATTTGAGAGGGAGTGCTTCCATGTTGAACACTTAGAAATTTTTCATGCCTTCATTCCTTGTTGGGCGCATTCAATGGCTCATGCTTCCATTCATGTTGAGGGTGCATTTAGAGGTGGCTGCTTCCAGTTTCAAGACTTGCAAGCCTTAGGTGTTTTGCATCTGGAGTGCTAGGTAAACTTCTGAAGGTGGCTTTTGAACCCTTAGCTGATTATGCCCTTGCTTTCTATTTTTAGTAACCTTTTGATTCTTGAACCACTGCAACTCCTCTTGACTTGAATTTTGCTCCATGGGATCCTCGTAATCTGTTTGACCTATTCACACTTGCCTCTCATGTTGAACTACTATTTATAGCCCAGTTCTAAAGGTGACTTACTATAAATAGTAAGTACTCAGATTTTACTAGTAGATTGTTTGAAGGATGTTGATCACGATGGGATACATCAGTTTTTCAGTTTTCTCGAGTTTTACCCCTCATTTGAGTCTCAAAGCTGGAAACCCTAATCTGACTTGCATGTGCCTCAAAATGACCTCCATTTGACCCCATTTTTGTTGCATGTTGCTCTGTTCGTGAAACTGAAGTACCAAGAAGCCACTGGAGTGAACCTGCTAAAAATAGTAAGTTCCTGAAAAAGTGATCAACTGACTGTTGGATGCATTTGCATGTCATATTGCCCGAGAGATCTCAAAAAACCCAGAAAATTGGTCTGCATACGAGCACTTGCTAAAAATAGTAAGTCATCAACTTGACTTGCATGTCACATCATTGCAAAGCTCTCGAAAAACCCATAAAGAATATCCTGACATGCATTGAAAAATCATACATGCAAACCCTAAAAATGGCTCCTGAAGCCAGGACTGCTAAAAATAGCAAGTTGTCAGAATTTGCTCAAATTTTGCATGCAAGTACTTTCAAGTGTCTTGAATCTGGTGTAACAATCAGTTCCTCAAAAACCCTGGTAGAAAGGCCTCAAATGGGGGTACTTACTAAAAATAGCAAGTTGTCTGATTCAGCTCAAAATTTGTAGGTAGACAGCTCAAAGTGTTCTAAGTGCAGTGCAACAGCCAGAATTTCAAAAGTCCAAAGAAAAAGGTTCCAAATTGAATACTTACTAAAGATAGTAAGTTATCAGAATTCAGTGAAAATTTGATGGAAACTTGTTGGAAGCCTTCTGATTGCAGTGCCATGCTCAGACTTCAATTCGCTCACTCAATTTGACCTCAAACTGGCCCAAAGAATACAAACCCTAATTTCACAGACTTAGCCAAAATTTCAACCTAGGCCCAAAGACAGGCACATCCCCAGAAAGACAGACATAGCAAAAGAGAGACAGTAGGAAAACCAACCAAAAACCAAAGCCAAAAGACCAGAATGGAGCAAAAAATAGGGGGTCCCCATCTTGAATGGGGTGATGTGTGAAAAGGTCACAACAGAACCTATAGAGGAGATTGTTCTTAGAGAGAGTCATTGTGGCTTCCTATATCCTAGAGGAGCAATCTCATTCCCCACTCTTGATCTACTTGATGGCTAATCATCTAATAGGTATTTCCCACTTTGTTTTCAGATGAATTATGTTTTATGCTTTGTTTTATTGTGGATATGGATATTGAGCTATGGTTGTTTAGTTGTTCATTTGAGGAATGTTTCGTATGTTTATCTCCTTGAGCATATGAGTTTGTTTATGATGTCATTTATGAGGAGTTTAGGAGATGTTATTGGGCTTATTCTTAGTTTTGGGAATGGATTTGAGTTTCATATTGCTTGGTTAGAGAGGCTTGCATCCATGTTGGTTATATCAGATACATATGTTTTATTTAATCTATGAGATTGAAAAATTGGGTGTTGTTAAAGCTTTTCAATTGGAGTTGTGAAGAAGATATTACTTGACACAACTTAGCACTTTGAGGTGTTGGTAGACCGACACGTTATGTGATATGATTTATAGGTTTTCACACTTTGTTATCTGGCTACTTCCTAGAGGTTCATGTTCACATGGTTTGGTGTGGTGGATTTGGGAGAATTATGGTGACTTGTTGGGAGGGAGTATGCAACTGTTTTTGTGCATGTGTGGATCATTGTGATTGTTTTTTGTTACTACATGGTTTGGTGTATTAGCCTCACCTTAGTATGAGTGTTGATTGGTAGACTTGGTATGCCTTGATCTATTTTCACATTTCAAATTATCCATGCAATGGGAGTTCCTATATGTGTAAGTTCTTCATTGACAAGTTTTATAAATGGAGCTTGTGATTGTTGTTTATAGGTTGGATATGTTGTTGGCATTATAACTGATGGTTTTGGATACCTTTATAGGCATGGATGATTGGATGGATTAGCATTTATTGTGATTGTTATTTCTAGTCATGTGGGATTTTCCATTTGGTAGTAGCTTGGAGCCTTTATTGTAACTTGGATTTGATGCTTGTGTTCTTTAAATTGGTGTATCTTTACCTTGGCTTATTTGTTTTCTTCCATAGATGGCATGTTGGAGGATAAGAGCAGTTCTTGCTTGAGATGGTTGTCATATAGGATGTTATTGCAGGCATAGATACTTGTGAGTACTTGCCGAGTTTTCGAGTACTTGCGGGTTTTTCAACCACATGAGTAAACACGGGTTTAACTCACAATTTTTGGAGCCCAAGTTTCACCTGAAAACTTGCCAATTTCAATTGAAAGCTTGTAGGGTTTTAAGCGAGTGAATGGAGACAAATTGTGATGCATTTTAAACATGCTAGTAGAGTGAAAAACACGACCCAAGGTTAAAAATATGATGTAGGTATAAAAAACGCAAATTTAAACACACCAAAAAGGTTAAGTGTAGGTTGATTTGTGTCGCACAAGTTAAAACACGAGTTTAGATGCATTTTTGGCTCATTTTTTCATTCATTAAACCCTGCATTTGCCCCTTTTGAAACACAATTAACTCAAACAATATGAAGCGCAATTTTGGTAGCAAATTGTGAAAAAAGATTAAGTGTTTTGAAGAAAAAATTCATAATTTTGGATTGCAACAAGTTAGTTCTATTTTTTTCCTTTTTTTTCTAAGCATTTAAATTTATGAATGATTTATATTTTATAATTTTTTTAGTATGTTAAATAAAATGATTGAATCAAATCGATTCTATTTGTCGAAGTTTGCGAATTGACTAAATTTAAAATGATTTACGCTAATTTTTTTCTTTTTTAATATAAGGTTCAGGTTTACATTTTAAGGTTAACTTTAAGGGATCATATCATATTTTTATCAATTTTCTTAACTCAATTACCATTAAACATATTTCAATTAAATTTTTTAAATACATTTTAATTTTACATTATTTAAAAAAAATCATGTTTGACTTCAAATTGTTATATTTTTTGTTGCTATCAATATTGTAGGTTAATATATAATCACAATGATATCCAACTCTACATCTAGTTCAGACTTAATAATTGCAAGTCAACTCATTGGAAGGAGACCCCCTGGTAGCCATGACCCCACTTGGAAATATGAAATAATGAGACTAGTACAAGGGTTTGTTATTTGTACTCGATGTATGAAGAGGCTTAGTGGATGCATCAATTGCCTCAAATATCATCTTGTAGGAATTCCTTGTCATGATGCCAAGCCATGTGAAGCAGCCCCTAAAGAGATGAAATGAGGGATGATAGCCCTTCTTGCAGCACTAGATGAAAATAAATTGGAGAGGGAAAAGGCACAAGCAACCATACAAGAGGCCATTACTCCTAATTTGTCAAAAGAATTTGATGTGGATATGCAATGCATTGTGGACTCTAGTCACAATCCACATATACATGGCCCATCCTCCTCATCCACTTTGAGCAAAGATTAGTTGCAAGGGTTTTTTGTGCCTAGAAATGTACCAAGATCACAACCTTCATTGGAAGCTACTAGGTGGAACAAGGAGATGCACAAAGAAGTAAATAAGGCTTGTGCAAATTTTTGGTATTATAACAACCTTCCATTTAATGTGGCAAGGAGTCCATATTTGGAGCGTTTGGTGACAACATTGATAGTTGCAGGGAAAGAGTACAAGTCCCCCTCTCCAAAATATTTAAGTGGAAAGTTGCTCCAAGATGCTATTGTAGATGCAAAACAAATTGTGGAAGATCAAAAGAAGTAATTGCGAAAGTTTGGATGCACAATTCTTTTAGATGGATGGATAGATGGAAGGAACCACACTCTCAATTTTTTAGTGGCTTCAAATGGTGAGTTGGTTTTTCTAAAGTCAATTGACACCTCAAAATAGTAAAGAATACAAAAAAATTGAGCTTGATGTTGGAGGAGGTTGTTTAGAGGTGGGCATATAAAATGTTGCCCAAGTTGTTACTGATAATACAACATATGTGGTGGCTAGAAAATTGCTTCAAGAGAGGCATCAAACACTTTTTTGGATCCCTTGTGTAGCTCATTGCCTTGACCTTCTTTTGGAGGACATAGGAAAAATTGATTAGGTGAGACCAATTGTAGAAGAAGCAAGAGATATAAGAAAATATATTTATGAGGTCATGAATAGGGCCAAAGAGGCCATCCAAAAAAAACTATTATAGGGGGGATGCATACCTATATTTTGGAGATCATTGATCAGAGGTGGAACAATCAACTCCACCAACCCATTCATGTAGCAAGGTACTGTTGTGACCTTTTCACACATCGCCCCATTACAATGGGGACCCCCTAATTTTTGCTCCGTTCCTCATCTTTTGGCTTTGGTTTTCTCTCTCTCTCTGTTTCTTTCTACTGTTTGCATTTTCGGGGATGTGCCCGTCTTTGAGCTTAAACTTGAGATTTTGGTTAAGTCTGAGAATTAGGGTTTGCTTTCTTCTAGTCAGTTTGAAGTCAAATGGAGTGAATACATTGAAATATGAGGTTGGCAATACAGTCAACATGCTTCCAGCAGGTCCCCAACAAAATTTCATCGAATTCTGACAACTTACTATTTTTAGTAAGTACCTATTTTGGGACATTTTCTCAGCACTTTTGAAATTCTAATCGTTACACTACATCGAGAGCATGTCAAGCTATTTACTTGCAAGTTTTGAGCTGAAACAAATAGCTTTCTATTTTTAGCAAGTATCACCTTCAGGAGCTGATTTTAGGGTTTACATGCAAAGCTTTTCAATGCATGTCTAGAGAATATTTATGGGTTTTATGAAACCTACGCGATGATATAACATGCAAGATGAGATGATGAATTTCATCACTCAGCCTTCGGAGGCTATTTTTAGGGTTTGCATGTTGGAATTTTCTACGCATGTCTAGACATTCTTTGTGGGTTTTTCGAAAGCTCTGCGGTGGTATAACATGCAAACCAGGATCGTGACCTTTTTCAGGAGCCGTCTTCAGAGGCTATTTTTAGGGTTTGCATGCAGGACTTTTCAGTGCATGTCAGGTTATTCTTTATGGGTTTTTCAAGAGCTACGTAGTGATGTGACATGCAAGCAGAGTTGGTCACTTTTTTAGAGACTTACTATTTTTAGCAGGATCATTCTGACAGCTGCCCAACACCTCAGTATCACGAACAAAGCAAAGTGCAATAGAAACAGGTCAAATGGAGATCGTTTGAGCAACATGCAAGTCAAATTAGGGTTTCTAGCTTCGGGACCTAAAATGAGGGGTCAAATGCCAGAATCTTCGAAAACCGATGTATCCCACTGCGATCAGTATCTTTTAAGCTATCCACTGGTGAAATTTGAAGGAAATCAAAGCACTTACTATTTATAGTAAGGCACTCCAGAAACAAGCTATAAATAGTAAGTCAGCAACAGGCGCCAGTTTGAACAAGCAAGTTAACCCATAAGGATCACGTCATTCAGATTTCAAGTTAAACGAAATTGTGGAAGACTTGAAAACAGACAGTTACTATAAATAGTAAAACACCTCCAGAAACATGCTATAAATAGCAAGTCGGCACGAGATGGCAGTGTGAACAGCTTAATTAGGTCATGAGGGTCTTGTGGCATGAATTCCAGATCAATCCAAGCTTCAGAGGTATGAAAATCAGAGGGATTACTAAATATAGTAAAACAGGAGCGAGCAAGCCAAAGAAATGTCTAAGTCTGAGAAAGTTCCTTCACCCCCTGTGAAATGCGCCCAAGATGAGATTGGCAGAAGGATGGAAAATTTTTCAAGTGTTATTCCTGCTCACACCCTCAAATGCGCCCTCAAGGAGAGATGGTGATGGAGAAAACTCTAAGGCATGAAAATTCCTGCTTGACCCCCAAAATGCGCCCTTAAGGAGAAGAGGTTATGAAAATTTTTCTAAGTCATTGATAATTCCTGCTTGACCCTCAAAATGCGCCCAACTTCAAGAAGGTGATGGAAAATAAGCTAAGGCATGAAATTTCCTCCTCCTACCCTCAAATGTGCCCAAGATGAAGTGAGGTTGAGAAAAGTTTCCAAGGCAAGTCAAAGTTCCTCCTTGACCCCTTGAATGTGCCCAACTTGCTAGGCTATGGAGTGTGAAGAAAAAATTTCTAAGTATGGAAGTTCCTGCAGACCCCCCCAAATGCGCCCAAACTTGGAGGAAGCCTTGAAATTTCTCTAAGTATGCAAAATGGAAGTTGGACCTCTCATATACGCCCTAGCAACATGGTGGAGCTTGAAAACTTTCTAATTGTTGTAAATTGAAAGCTTGACCCCCTATATGCGCCCAAGGAGAAGAGGAGGTAACTGAAAGTTGACTAAGTCTGGCAAATTGGAAGTAAGGACCCCTATATGCACCCTAGGTAGATTGGATGCCATGAGGAAATTTTTCTAAGTTATGAAGATTGGAAGCTTAGGGTCCTAAATGCGCCCAACCTTGAGGAGAAGAATGTTGAAAATTTCTAAGGCAAATAAACTCAAAGCTTGAAGGGTCATATGTGCCTAAGAGTTGAAGAGAAAGTTTGATATTTTCTAATTGTTCAAAACTTGAAGTAGTTACCTCTATATGCGCCTTGACTTATGGGAGGAGTTGGAAAATGTTCTAAGTATTGGAAACTTGAAGCTCAGACCTCCAAATGCGCCCTTGACTTGGAGAAGCCTTGGAAAATTTTCTAAGTGTCTAAAATGGAAGTATGACCCTCCATATGCGCCCAAGCTTGATAGGTCATGAAGAAATTTGTCTAAGGCATTGAAGGTGGGAGTAGGGGTCTCTAAATGCGCTAGCTTCAAGGAAGAGAGGGAAAAGAGTCTAAGTGTTAAAGACTAGAAGCTCCTCTACTCAAATGCGCCTAACCTCTATGTGGATAAGTTGAAAACTTGCCTACGACATGTAAAGTGGAGGCACATAGGGTCAAATACGCCCAAGATGATGTGTTAGCTGGAGAATTTCCTAAGTGTTGTAAATGGCAGTAGATACATGAAAATGCGCCCACTTTGAAAATGGTGATTTGAAAATTTTCTTAAGGCAAGGAAAACGCAAAAGGAAAAATTGAAGATAAACTTTGGTGATGAAATACTTTTCTAAGGTTGAAAAAAAAAAAAAAATGTACCCCTTCATCTATCTACACATGGATTCTGCATTTTCCGAGGGGAATTTTCTTCTAGGTATTGAATACTTTCAATGAGGTGATGATTTTGAAGTTTTTCACACCTTGCCAGAGATTTTAAAGTGAAGATTTTAACTAGGCGCCTGGTTGATGAAATTTTCTAGGCAGAGGAAATAAAATTTTCTAAGTCAAAGGGAGGAATATTGAAGATGAATGTTGGGCTAGTGATTGATAAGATTTTCTAAAGGGGGATAAAATTTCCTAGAACTCAGATGGGTAAAATTCTTCTAAGGCCTGCAAAATCCCCAGGACACATCAAATGCACCCATAGGCAAGTCTGATGATTGAAAATTGTTCTAAGTATGAGGAAGTTGAATAAACTCCTCTCATTTGCAAAATGGAAGAAGTGGAGAAAAGCTAAATCACGAAAGTTTGTTGCTCAACTGTTAAATGCACACAGGCATTGAAAGGCTATGAGGGAGGCAAAGTTTACTAGAGGAAAAGAATCCAAAGATCACTTAGACCTTGGAAATCAAAGCATGAAAATCAGGTAAGTGAGGTGAATTTATATTATGAAGTGTTCTGATGCTCTTCTCCTTGCTTGTTTTGCAGGGTGAACACCAAGGCCAAGGCATGATGACTTGGGGAGATCGAGCGACTACTTGGAAGAACTGGCTAAGTGTTGGCCCAATATGCACTCAGCTCAGGAAGGTGAGTGGCAAAGGAGAACGGGTCGAGTCCAAGATTGGGGAATCCTTCAGGATGAGGATGAGGAAATGATGAAGACCTAGGCATTAAAGAGTCATCTTCAAGCACTAAAACGCCCTCAAGGCTAAGGATGGGGAATGACCAAAAGGGCTTCAATGTTAAAGAATGACAACAGAATGGGCTAAAGATCAAAGCAGAGAAATTATCCTTAAGTGTAAAGTCCTTCAATGACCCAAAAGATGTTCTCCAGCCATTAAACAGGTTAAAAAGTTACAGCCTTGAAGTTTCAGATTGAGAACGTGCCTGCCGTACCAGTCCAAGAAATTGAAGCCATGATGATCAGACTCATCGAGTTTGCAGTCGAGAAGAAGAACAAGAACAATGCGAACGCGTTTCCAAATGAGAGTCTTCTAGAAGGGTGGTGGACATTAATTGCCCATTTATTACTCCACTCTTCTTGGTGGCAGTTTTTAGGGTTAGGGCTTATGTGGCTCAATCTGGGCCCTTCATTTGATTGTAATCTGAGTCGTCCACTGGACTTGGCCATCTATAATAGGGGCATCCCTCCTCATTTGTATCTCATTAGAGTAGAGATTAGAATAGAGAGACAACTTAGAAGTAGCATAGCGTAGATCGATAGTGTAGTTTGAAGAAGGAAAGTTTTTCCTTTGAAAGCTTTGTAAGAAATTGTTGTGAACACTCTCATAATAAAAAGGGTTTTCATTGATGATGATCTCGTCTTTTGTTGTGAGTAGCTAGCAAGGTTTTTTCGTCCTTCTGATTCGAGTAGTAGCTTAAAGTAGAATAAATTTCATTTCATGCAAGTAGATGATAGTTGTGGAATGTGGTCTTCAATTTGAGCAAACTTCGTCTATCCATACCACTAGTGGGCTCGCTAATGGTGAGTTCACCTTGCATGGTCAATTGGAAACTTGTGGACTTAACTTCGAAGACGATCTTCATGTCAATATGCGTCATCGTGACGGTGTCTTCATTGTTGAATTGTAATTTGAATATCTTTAGTTACTCCCCTTGAAGATTGCACCGGTTTTGTGGAGGTTGTCCAAAGCAAGGCAAAGCAAAGCTTGGTTGAGGTCTGCAAGAATTGATCACCATGTCCCACGCCTTAGAATAGATTAGAGCTTTCTTATCCCTGCAACCATTTCAATTCAGTACTTTTTGGTTAGTTTAGCAAACAAGAGCTTTATAGACAAAACCTTTCGAGCATTCAAATTCTTTTCTCCGCTGTTGAACAATTTTGTAAGTCCCCTTGAAATACCAGCAAATCACATCGAGCCAACTGAGACTATCCATTGCATGAAGGAACTTTGGAGTTGAATGCATGATCTTTCTAGCAATCTTAGCATGCAGGATATTTTGTTCAAGAGAGGATAGGGTCGTCGTTGGTAACTTTATTCTGTGTTGGTGCGGTCACAAAAATCACATCAACAGGTACTACCTCAACCCCAAGTTTTTCTTCTCTGATAGTTGGAGAACAAACCAAAGGAGCTTATTGATTTGGATGAGATTGATCCCTACAGTGACTGGATCGTGTAGGATGATGAGCCATCCTTGTTTACAGAGGATGAGATTATTAATACTAAGAGACAAGTTATGGAGGATGTGGTTGCAACTAAAGCAGGGGAGATTGGATTTGATGACAATGATATGGTTGAGGAGGATTCATTGCCATCTAGCAGTAGGGTGGAGCCATAAAGACAATCTTCTAGGCCAAGCAACGAGCCACAAACGAGTCTGATGACCTTACCCTCTGCTCCCCACTTTTCAATAGGTTGGGGAAGAGGAAATTGTAATTTTCTACTTGCCTAGATATGAAATTTATGATGATTTTCAAAGAAAATCATCATAAATTTCTAATATTTATTAGTTAAAAACTAGCTATTGTATCCAATTCCATTATACAATTGCGCATGATGATGTGATTTTGTAATTCATGTATTCAAGAAGTAAATGTTGGAAAAACTTAGTACCAAAAAGTAAAAGTTGGGTTCAATGGTTTTACACTTATGGTTTTGAGGCACATGGTTTTACCTTTACCACTTGTTTGCTTTGTGTGAGCTTGATTCTATAAAAGAAAACACATGTTAGTGGTTGAGGTTGGTTTGTTGGTTGTTTGGCTTGGTTGTCATTGTATTGAGCTCTCTTGTTAAGTGCATATGTGAAGCATGGCTTGGGATGTGTAGTTACATGCTTAGACACATGGAGAATGCCTTGGAGGAGCTCGATGTTTTAGAAGTATTCATGGAGACTCTATAAGTGTATTGTAATGTTTTCATTGTTGAATAATACATTGTTGTTGATACTTTTGGATACTGGGTTTTTCCCTTTTGAGGGTTTTCCTAGGGTATATCTTGTGTAATCTTGTGGTATGTCTTTGATCTTTGCATTATGGTTATTTGTATGCTTGCATGCATGTTTTTCTCTCATGCGGTTATGTAGAAAATAGTTTGATCAACCTAGTAATTTCCTAATAATCTCTAAGGGGTTTCGTCACATATCATTTTCTCTATGCATGTGTTGAGGCCATCCATATCCTTATTATCAGCCCTAAAGAAATTGGAGAAGAAAATTTTGAGATTCAAGTAGTAGGTCACTACATGTATGTGTTGATGGAATTAGCATTCCACCTTTGATCAATTATGCACCAAATGGTGTCAATTTTCTTTTTGTTGGACCCTTGCAATGTTGGATGGCTGCCTTTGCCTTGTTCATGTGCTTATGCAAATAACCAATGGCCTTTTCCCCATTCACCAATTGTAAAATCCTAACAAAAGGTTCTTTCACCTAATCCAAAATAGGATGTATTTTTTTTCTTTTTCGTTTCTTTTTCTGAAAAAGCAATTTCCCTTAATAAGATAAAGTGATCTTTTTGAAATTTTTTAATTAAATATTATTTTTAATTTTCCCTTTCAATGTCACTTTAAAATAATAATCTTTAAGTCACTTGTACCCCATGCATAGTGCTAACACTTTTTGGCCCTCTTTTAAAAAACACTTTATGACACAAACCACCCTTGTTTAAATATAAATTATAAAATCAGATTATTATAAAATAAAAATATAATATATAGCATAATAGCATCAAATGAAAAATGAAAAAATAAATAAATAAAAAGATACATACTTGGGAGAGTACTTTAATTGCAAGAGGTTGCAAGTAAATGGAGCCTTGATCATGTAGATACCACCACTCAACAACATTTTTCCTATATTTGTCTAGAAGAGCGGAAACATCATGATGTTTTTAGATATGAAGTGGCCAAACTCACTCCAGACAATACTTTGGATATCTTCATCTGAAAATATATTTCTAAATGTAGCCTTATAGCCAACAACTCCCCATCCCTATATGGTAGCACCCTCCTAGGCAATGAAAGTACCTCTTTGCTATAATACTTTGGCAACAAAGCAAATGCTAAGAGATGTAAAGGGGTGGTCATATTGTTCCAATGGCCAACAATAATCTTTTGCACAATTTTGAAAAATGTTTTTGTTGGGTCATGTTCCTTGACATCTATTATTGATCTTATTTTGTCCACAATGGAATCCATGCCATCATAAATTTCACCCAAACATGGGCAATCAGTATCAACATACCTAATTATGCTCATGATGGGCTCGGTAAAATTCAAAACATATTCCACATGAACCCACCACTCATCATCTAAGATCAATGCTTTTACTTTTTGGGCTCTTCTGTGTTTGATTGCCTCCATACACTCCATAGGCTATTGATGACCATAGAACTCAAGGCCTCTCGCACCTTCACAAGTCATCTTAAGACGATTGTGTGAGATGCAAATCGAGTTTTGACAACCTAACATGGTATAAAAATACATGTCACAAATCAACAATGAAAAATTAAAATTAAAAAATTACAAATTATATTAAAAAATCAAACATAAATTGCTTTCAACAACTCCAACTTGGAGAAGTTCATGTAGATGCCTTGTGACATACGCTAATTAGTTACAAACATTTGGATCTCCTTGCCCTCCACATAGATTTGTTTGACCCACTCAATTTGTGCGCCAATCTTTTGCAATATCAAATTGAGTGGACTGCACATGGTGTCCAAAAAATGTGACTATATGTACCCTCCACTATAGACCCAACTGCCCTACAATTTTTAGCATTGTCCATTATGACTTGGACAACATTTTCAAACCCCACCATTTCAATGGATTCTATGAGGATATTGGCAATAAAACTTGCATCTTTTATTTGCCCCTCACAATTGACTGCCTTCAAAAACATCACCCCTTTAAGGGACACCGCTATAACATTGATCAATGGCCTATTTTTGCTATCTTTCCATCCATTAGAAATGGACACACCTGTTTTGGGCCATGTATCCTTTATTACTCTCAATGATGCCTCTATTGAAGCTTTCTCCTTCACCAATAAGGTGGTTTGCACCTTTTCATACCGAGGACTAATATAATTAGAAGTTGTATTGGAAATGGTCATCACCATTTCCCACCAATAAGGTGATCTAATAAGGTTGAAAGGAAGCCCATTGCATAAATACAACGAGCAATGCTTTGATCTGCAATCTCCCTTGCTTCATTTTTGAAGGCATTCTCCAATGGGCCTCTTTTTTGTGAAACTGAAACATTATCTCCTTTAGATGATGATGGCATTTGTATGAAAGGATGTGGGCCAGCTGATTGTGATAAGCCACTAGGAGGTCTTTGCAAGCTTCTCTTGGCAAGAGGATGTGCAATAACCTTTGATTTAGTACATGCCATGTCAGCCTCCTCGTGTTCTTTAATAAAAGCCAATATTTGGTATTTTGGAAAACTTATTTTATTTGGCCCGAGGCAAACTTTTATTCCTTGTAAAGAAATAGCGCATAAGTGAGCTTTCACTCGAAAGTATGAGCTCTTATACTAAGTTCCACATTGACTACAACGCCAAACATAACCCCTACCACCGGGAATTTGTTGAATCATTGATGTATGTCGCCAAAGAGGTGACTGGGCAAGAATGATCAGTGACAATATAGATGAGCAGTTCAAAAATTTGAGGAGAACAAGGACATTTAATATGAGTTCGTATGTCATCTATATGCTGGCTTAGATGACAAAATATAAAGGATTGACATACCAAGAGCCAATTGGAAGCGGTCCTGATCAATTTAAAATCCATGAAGCTTGCAAGCAATTGCATTTGACAAATACCTCCAGCTTCAAGAGAGTGAACAACGCTTTTACTATGCACATCACCAAGACTCTTCAACGGAGAACACAACAAAGAATATCCAAGGACGCCTAAAAGTTAATTGAGGACTACGGGTATTGGTTTATCCAATTCCTGAAGTTCACTTATATCAGGCTGCAAGGGTTTACTTCTTATGCTTATAGATTGCCAAGGTACCCCACAGACAAAATGGTGATGTTGGAAGTGTCTAGGCAACTCATTGCCTATGAAAAAATCATAAAGAAAAGGAAGAAAGGAGGGTTGAATTTCCCTATTGTTATGGGGAATTCAATTGAAGAGTGTCCATCTTTCCAAGCAGCTAAAGAAGCAGAGGATGAACTACAATTCTTTCACCTCACTCTCCACAACAGTAGACAAGACTTTGATCCTCGTAGAAAGATCGAAGTAGTACAAGGTGAAGAATATTGACACAAGGCTCATGTTGAAGATTTTTGGGCAAATGCAGTAGACAAAGCTGAAATCAGAAGAAGGATGTTGTCTAGGCTACCCCTGAAATTGATCAGAGAATGTGAAGTTATTCAAGTTCCAAACCAAGTGGATGAGGATGCTGACATTACTCACCCAGATTATGAGTCAATAAAGGACACGCCAGTCCCACCACCTGATTGGGCAGAACCAAAGATCATAGACTTGGACAAATTGTCTATGCCAGTCTTAACATTCACAAGAAGCTGGGTTGAAAGACATGTTCACAGGCTCAAGAGCAAATCAATCCCTCTCACATACAACCTCATGGGAGATCAAAGGCCACCTACATCAAGAAGAGAAAACAGGTCGTGCAAAATACAAAGCCACAGAAGAAGACCCCAATTTAGCTAGAGCCTCAGAGAACAAAAGAAGCATCACCTACATAGCTGTTGACTCACTCTTCAAGCGTCCAAGAAGTTTCATTATTTGCGAGTCAGAGGAAAGAAATGGAGGAGGTCACTCAGCCATTGCTTGGGGGGTCGGATAGTCAGAGTGCTAATGCTCCTAGGAGTGAGGGCCAATCGGAGGATGAGGAAGAAGAAATAGGAACTAACACTCAATTGGAGCACATGATAGAGGCAACCTTTGAAGATGAGAATTCTACGAAGCCTAAAGCCCAAGGTTTGGAGGAGGATGTATTATAGTTGGAGGAAGATATACAACACATGGAGATGGAAGAGCCCTAACAAAATGTTGTTATTAGAGAAGAAGTTCATGAAGTAGAAGCAACGGAGGAGCAGCCACTTGTTGTCTGCAACACTCAGCAGGATGTTCCAAATTGGCTCACAAATGCGATAAGGAGAGATCAAGAGGATGACACCAACCCAACAATAGAGATGGAGGAGCTCCTTAATAGAATAAGCGGGTCACCTAAGAGGAAAAGAGTCATAAAATACTCCAGGTTTGAAACAGATGAGTCTGGTTCCCGCACTCTTCATGTTGTGGTTCCAAGGGAAGAATGTGATCGAGATGAAGCAATGCTTGAGAATTACACGATCACTACAGTTGAACTAGGACATCCTACTGGAGCACAAGTGATTGAGGAAGCTAAAAACTCATTTCAGGCATTGAAGGATAGACTTCTTTGAAAAGGAGAAAAATATAAGAAGTTGAAGAAGAATCATAAGGCGTTACTTGGCTATGTACAACATCTAGCATGTCCATATGCCCAGGAGAATCTAGCAGTGGATCTTCCAACCGAGTTTATGAGTTTCCACGAGACTCAATTAGCGGGCTTGAAGAAATGAAGAGGGCAATTCAAGAAGGAGACAAATGGGTCGGCAAAGTCTGGGTTGAAGCTGAGAAATTCATTAAGGACCTTGTCTCTTCCTTTCAGCATGCCTCCAACATCCTCTCTTGTATGGAAAATATTGAACAGGCATGGAGTGATCCTCATATTTTTCAAGACAAGACTATTCCACACCTAGCTGCTCTAACGCATATGCCAATGCAAACTTTGATTGGGGGAGGGGTAATTCAGGCTGGAGATAGGTATGATTTTCTCGGCTGATATTCCGCAGCATTCATCGATCGAGGTTTCTTTGACATGGCAAGGGCTAAATCAGTCAAGGTCAAGAAGGCCATGGGGAACATTCGAGAAGGTATCTTCAACACACTCGAGGCATTGTTCACAAGACGGCTAACCCTTAAAGAGGTGGAAGTGGATGGCTTAAAGGGTAGACAACACCCATTCTTCTCTGAAGCAAGGTTGTTTGCTCAAGTGGATTTTGAAAATGTTTCCACTTTCTCCACCATTGTTCAGAGCACTCAAGAATCTATTGAGACATGGAGAAAGTCTTGTATCAGGTAGGAGCAAACAATCGCCATCCTCGAGTTTTAGCTAAATCTCACTCCAGCCATTTATGAGTAGGAAGTTGATGCAGTGCTAGCTCGGTTTGTTGCTTTCGTGGTTAGAGAGAAGAACAATGGGAACAGGATCCTGGATGAGAATCTTCTGGAAGGGTAGTGGGCATTAATTGCCCATAGTGGTCAAAGGAGGAATCTATCATTTTGTGCTCATTAATTGCACCACTCCTCCACCTCGTGGTGGTTACTAAGGCAAAATCTAGTCTAGGGCATGTGTGGCTCAATCTGAGCCATCCATTGTAATTCAATTTGAGCCGACCATTGAGATTGGCCAGCTATATAAAGGGGACTCCCCCTCATTTGTAATTCATTAGATCATAGATAGACAGACAAAGTAGACATTCTGATAGAGAAGAGAGATAGCTTAGCATTAGTTTGTTAGCATAGTTTGAAGAAGGAAAGTTTTCTTTGAAAGATTTGTAAGAAATTGTTGTGAACACTCTCCCAATATCAAGAGTTATCATTGATGATGGTTTCATCTTTTGTTGTGAGTAGCTAGCAAGGTTTTTTCGTCCTTCTACTTCAAGTAGGACTTAAAGTAGAGAAATCTTCATTTTCATGCACGTAGATATTTGTGGATTGTGGTGATTCATTAAAGCAATTTCGTTTAATCCATACCACTAGCGAGCTTGCTGATGGTAAGTTTGCCTTGTGTGGTTGACTAGAATACCTTTTAAGCTTAACTTCAATCATGATTCATGTGTTGGCACGCATCGTTGTGATGGTGTTATCATACTAAATTGTGATTTGAAAACTTCTCGCTACTCCTTTGAAGATTGCATTGACTTTGTAGAAGTTGTCCAACGCGAGGCATAGCAAAGTCTGGTTGAAGCCTATTGAAGTTGATCCCACGTCCCACTCTTAGATAGGACTCAAATTTTCTAGTCCCTGCAGCCATTCAATTCAGTATATTTCTGGTTAGTATAGGAAATTCGTACCTTATTGCCAAATCATCCGCGCCGCGTGAAATCCCCTTTCATCATTACCCTGTTGTTTGTTGCATCGTAAACTTGTGAACAATTGTGTAAGTCCCCTCGTGAAAACAACATATCACAACGAACCAATTGAGTGTACTCCATTGCATCGAAGGAACCTTGGAGTTGAACGTATGATCTCTCTCGCAATCTTAGCATACGAAATACTTTGATCAAGAGAGAATAGAGTAGCCATTGGACACTTTATTCTGCTGTTTGGTGTAGGTCACAAAACACACATCAACAGTATCAAGCGAAACCTTGTCTCTATCTCAGCCTTGGAGGACAAGGGGTACCAAGTAGCATTCTCAGAAGGTAAAGTTCTTGCATGGCTGAAGAACTCTAGTATCAAGACTACTCGGGTAATCGGAGTTTGACATGAGAACCTCTACAGACTTTGCACTCATCCACTTCAGGCTTTGTTGCATGATTCATCAAGTTTGTGTGAGCTTTGGCATAAAAGACTTGCTCACCTTCACTTTCGAGCACTACCAACCATGGAGAAGATGGTCACGGACCTTCCTAAACTCAACCAAGAGCATGAAGGCACTTGCCGAGGTTGCGCATTGGGTAAGAATAATAAAGGTCCATTTCATAGTAGCGAGAGTAGATCTAAATGTATTCTAGACCTTGTTCATTCTGATTTATGTGGTCCAATGTTTGTTGCTTCTTTGAGTGGTTTCTTGTATTACATTATTTTCATTAATGACTACTTTAGAAAGACTTGGATTTATTTCTTGAAATCTAAAGAATCTGAGGAAGTACTTGAAAGATTCAAGGAATTTAAGGCTTAGGTAGAGAACTTGTCCGAGAAGAAGATCAAAGTTCTGAGATCTGATAACAGAGGAAAGTACATCTCTGGAAGCTTTCGTAACTTTTGCATTGAAGCAGGGATTAAGAG
>VDFB02387731.1:0-12848 GCA_007258455.2 Sequoia sempervirens | reverse complement strand
TATTGAATAGAGCATTTCTTTAAGAAAATAAATGTAACGTTGAGACTTAGCGTTAAATTAGATGTCTAAATTAAATGGAATTCTTTGTGTATCAAAACGTGTTTTTTTGTATTATTGTTTATGAATTCTTTTGAGTGATATCATTTCCAAAGTGATGGGAATTTTCTTTTATTGGGGAAACCTTGGAAGTGTATCATTTTGGTTGGGAACCTAAGTGATTCCAGAGGTGGTAGAAGGTGGTTTCCTTTGATTTTTCTTGAATTTAGACTTGAGATGTCTGTGGATGGTTATACATTTGGATTGTACCAAATTGTGGAAATGCTTCCTTGTGGTTAGTGAGATGATTATGCCTCACTTTTGATTGTCTTTTGATGTAGTTCTTTTATGTGGTACAATATTTTCTATTATTGTGCTGTGATTGAGTGATTAGAGGGAGTGGCTCTGAGTGGGTGGTCGGCGCACAAAGGGGCGCCAGGATAGCCCTCGTCAGAGTAAATTTAATAAGTGATAATTTAAATAATTAACTAGGTTTGGGTAGTATCACACTAAAAAGATAATTATTGCCTCATCCGCCTTTGAGTGCTACCACAGACTAAAGGGGATTGAGAAGGCCGTGGTGGGCATGTTCGTTGCCTTGTCTTCGCGAAGGGTAACGGATCCGCATGAGCAACCCTATGGAGCGGCTCCTTGCAATAGGTAGTCTGGATAACCATAGATGGAGGCAGCTCCTAGTGCTCGGATTGTCTGGATAATTCGTCAGTAGACGGAGGCGGCACCTTGCGTTAGGTAGTCTGGAGAATCCATGTTAAGCCATGCGATGACACTCTCCTCTAACATTCATGTTTATGTTGTCTTTTGGAAATCCTTTGGAATCGGTCATTTGCTTCGTATTGATGGTTTTTATTGTTGTTCGAATTTGAATGCTTTTTATGTGTTGTGTGAACTTTGTTTAGTTGATTGTGAGATTATGTTTTGTTGGTCTTGGTCGGGAACCTCTTCCTCTGCAACTCCTAGCACGGGGGTGTTCGGGTGGATCGTGTTTCGCACCCCGTTGGGATTTTTTCTTTTTATGCAGGTTCATTTTACGGTGCTAAGTTACAGTGGATTCTTGCTCGTGGGTTCCAGATTTATGTATTTATGTGATTCTTTTATGGATGTATCATTCCCGCCTAGTTGGGACAGTTTTGTATATTTTTGCACATGGTGCTATTGTAATGTAATCATTTGATGATGTAATGTACTATAATTGTAACCTCGGTCTCGAGGAGAATTTATGATGATGTTATAACTTGGTTATTATTTTATCATGTTTCCTATTTTGTTGTTACTGATGAAATTATTTTGGTAATTATTTATATTAAGTAACGACCTCGTGTTCCTCGAAGGATTAAGTTATGCAACTTGATTAGTGATTATGTTAGGTTATTTATTACTCTCTTCAAAAAAAAAAAAAATTGGTTGCATTTTACTTAATTCCTTTGGGGTTGCGTGGCGGGGCGTTACAACTTGGTATCAAAGCCAAGGTTGCTAACGCTGGGTCCCTTGGGAAGTTGGTGTCCGTTAGGCAATCGTTGTGCTAGCTTTGATCTTACATACTATAATTGTGTACAGGATCATGCCTCAAGCTTGAGGTCGTGGCCATGGTTGTGGAAGAGGCCGAGGTGGTGGTCGAACAGGCAGTCATCATAGTCCATCCCCACCGAGTCTCCATGGTTCAGGACATGAGGAAAATTCAAATCCTCAAAGAAATCCACCAGTTGGTGACCAGAATCAGGGGCAGCCTGGTTTGGATGGTCAGTTGCAACGTCTTCTAGGAGAACTCCTGGATCGTTTGGGACCTAGGCATCAGGAAGAGTCTCGGATCGAAAGAGAGAGAGAAAGGTCCCCAAGGCACAGGGGTGCTCTAGCAGATCAGGATGCAGTAACAGCAGGGCATATGAGGGATTTGTTGAGAGCTCACCCTCCTACCTTTGATGGTTCAGGAGGAGACTTGGAAGCAGAAACCTGCTTGATAGATTTGGATCGTTGCTTCGCAATGCACCCATTCGGTAGTAATACCAAGGCTCGATGTGCAGTAATGCATTTGCGGGGTTTCGCCTCTACTTGGTGGAGGTTAGAAGAGTAGAAGTTGCACCTGGATATCAGTGTGGTTACATGGGAATTGTTCTTGGACAGGTTCAGGGCTCGGTTTCTCTCCGATCACTGGAGGCAGCACAGAGCCGATGAGTTCCATGATCTTAAACAGATGTCTATGTCTGTTGAACAGTATGAGCGGCGGTTCTATGAACTCAAGCAATATGCTGGGATTAATCACGATGAAGGGTTGCTTGTTCAGCATTTTTTTTGGGGTCTGAATGCACGTATCAGTGGTGGAGTAAGGGTCTTCGAGCCAAAGACAATGGAGGTGGCAGTGGAAAAAGCTCAGTTGGTAGAGGAAAACCTGGCTATGGCTCTTGGAGGGCATGTTGGAGTCCAGATTGGCAGTGCTCCAGCACCAGGTACAGGTTCTAGAGGTGGGCAGTCTCAGTATGCAGGGTCTTCTAGGAACTTTCAGACGCCATCTAAGGGTGGATCACACCAGCAGCAGTCTCAACCTGCATTAAATCACAATCTCAAAGAGAGGGACAGTTTCGTGGCAGGAAGGTTCATAGTTGGCGCCGAGATAAACCTAATCATTCAGGTAACCCGCGACAAAGTGCAATACCAAGACTATTATCCGTGAGGTAGCTTTCAAAGAAATAAATGCATCTTCTAGGTTGAGGCTGGCAGAGGAACAAAGTTGTTTCTCATGTGGGCGCTAGGGGCATATTGCCGACAAGGTCCACGTAAGCTTCCACCGTGATAATTTAACTGTGAGGCCAACCGCCAGAGCCCAAGGGTGATGCAGAGATCTCATCGGTTTTTGCAGCAAGATTAATCGGGCAGCTGGAGCATCGTGGTACCGCGGATTGGAAATGATCGTGTGTAGTTGAAGGGTACTAAAGTCTCCTTATACTTTTGACTTCGTGCTTCTGATTCGTTTATATCTCCTTCCATTGTGAAGCGATGTGGTTTGGTGGCATCTAGGCAAGGCATGGCTTGGCAGGTTGAGCTAGCCTCAGGGTCGAAGATTTGTGTAGAAGAGTTTGTGCAGGGTTGTAAGTTAGATTTGGGAGCCTTTTCGACTCAGGTGGACCTTCGGATCTTACCCTTGGGCTCATATGATATAGTCTTGGAATTGATTGGTTGTGTTCACATCGTGCTTTATTGGATTGTCACCGTAAGGCAGTGTGGTGTACCGATGATTTTGGAAAGGAGGTGGAGATCGTGGGCACTCAGAGGCCTATTTCCTTGCGGATGATCTCTGCCATGCAGTTAAAAAGGTTGTTCCGTCAGGGTTGTCAGCTCTTTGCAGTAGCAGTGCATGATCTCGAGACTAATGATAGTCAAGAGAAATCGTTGGATGATTATCCTCTTCTTAAGGGGTTCGTTGATGTGTTTCCGAGTGAGATTCCTGGAATGACGCCTAAGCAGGATGTAGATTTTCGGATAGACCTAGTACCTGGAGCTGAGCCTATCTCTCGGGCTCCGTACCGAATGACTACGCAGGAACTTCAGGAATTCCGTCTTCAGTTGGAGGAGTTGATAGCAAAAGGGTTTATCCATTTGAGTGTCTCTCCTTGGGGAGCCCCCGTGATTTTTATGAAAAAGAAGGATGGTTATCTCCGCCTATGCATTGATTATAGACAGTTGAACAAAGTAACAGTGAAGAATCGTTATCCCCTACCCAGAATAGATGATCTTTTCGATCAGATAAGAGGGGCAAAGATATTTTCCAAGATTGACCTGAAGTCCGGATATCACCAGTTGAGGATTGCAGAGCAGGATATTCATAAAACTGCATTTCGCACTCAATACGAACATTATGAGTTTACAGTGATGTCGTTCGGGTTGACAAATACACCTTCGGTATTCATGAGCTTGATGAATGGGGTGTTCAGGACCTTTTTGGATAGATTTGTTCTTGTGTTCCTCGATGATATTTTGATCTACTCTAGGTCTATAGAGGAACATGAGGAACATCTCAAGCAAGTTTTACAATGTTTGAGGGAAAACCAGTTATACGCCAATTTGGAAAAATGTGATTTCTACAAGACAGAAGTTCAGTATCTTGGCCACGTTATCTCAGGTGAAGGAATCTCTGTGGACCCTGCAAAGATTCAGGCTATTGTGGATTGGCCCGTACCAACTAATGTCTCAGAAGTTCGCAGTTTCATGGGGCTTGCAGGTTATTACCGGCGGTTCGTCCAAGGCTTTTCTAGGATTGCGCATCCCATTACCTCTCTCCAGAGAAAAGGGAATAAATTTTTGTGGTCAGAAAAATGTCAGCAGGCTTTTCAGACTCTCAAGGAGAAACTGACAAGTGCACCTATTTTGGCAGTACCAGATCCGGCAGGAGAGTTTGTGGTGTGTACTGATGCCTCCTTGGAAGGCCTAGGGGCCGTTTTGATGCAGGAAGGTTGTGTGATTGCATACGAATCTCAGAAACTAAAGGATCATGAATTGAATTATCCTACTCATGATCTTGAGTTGGCCGCAGTAGTCCATGCTCTGGTTAGATGGAGACATTTTCTCTTAGGGCATCAATTCGAGTTGCATACGGATCATCATAGTCTACAATACATATTTACGCAGCCGAATTTGAATGCTAGATAGAGGAGATGGATGGAATTTTTATGCGAGTATGATTTCAAAGTAAAATATATTCAGGGTAAGGAGAATGTGGTAGCCGATGCTTTGAGTAGGTGTAGGCATGAGATCTCTTCTATGACTCTTGGTATTGATTTGAAGAATCAGGTCCTCAATGCTCTCCCTTCAGACAGTTGGTATTCAGAGGTGAAGTCTGAGATCGAGTCAGGCCGGTCTCTTGAAGGAAAATTTGCTAGGTACTCTTTGGATTCTGAGGGTGTTTTGCGATATTCGGGGCGTATGTATGTACCTCCTGCAGAGGGTCTTCGTACCCTAATTTTGACTGAAGCCCATAGGGCTCCCTATTCGACACATCCGGGAGTTAAGAAAATGTATGCGGATCTGCGTTCATTATATTTTTGGTCAGGAATGAAGCGAGATATCGCCGATTTCATAGCTAGATGTCTGGAGTGCCAGAGGGTTAAGGCAGAACATCATCATCCAGCAGGATTACTGCAGCCTAACCTTGTTCCCGAGTGGAAATGGGATATCATTTCTATGGATTTTATCATTGGTCTGCCCATGTCTTCTAGGCGTCACGATGCTATCATGGTCACTGTGGACAAGTTAACCAAAGTAGCTCATTTCTCCCCTATCAGATCATCTTATACTGCATCTGTAGTCGCGAGGATTTTTATGGAGGATATAGTTCGATTGCATGGTATACCACAGAGAATCATATCAGATAGAGATCCAGTGTTTACATCGGCACTATGGACTTCCTTGCAGCGGTCTCTAGGGACTCAGCTGAATTTTAGCTCTGCCTATCACCCTGAGACTGATGGTCAGACTGAGAGATTTAATCAGGTGCTAGAGGACATGCTCCGCATGTACGTCATGGATCAGCAATCTCGTTGGGAGGAGTATTTGCATTTAGTTGAGTTTTCCTACAATAATGGTTATCATAGCTCCATTGGCATAGCACCTTTTCAGGCTTTGTATGGACGTCCTTGCCGTACCCCTTTGAGCTGGGATCGGTTAGAGGACAGGGTTCTTCTTGGACCTGACATGCTTCGGGATATGGAATAGCAGGTGGCGCGCATCAGAGAGCATCTTATTGCAGCACAAGATAGACAGAAAAAGTATGTAGATGCTCATCGTATTGATCGGCAATTTGCAGTTGGAGATCGTGTGTTTCTCCGGGTGTGTCCACGGAAGAGTCCTATCCGTTACGGAAAGGGTTCTAAGTTGGCACCCCATTTTGTTGGGCCTTTTGAGGTGTTAGAGAGAATCAGACCTGTTGCCTACCGACTAGCCTTGCCACCTTGTCTGTCGTGGATTCATGATGTTTTTCATGTTTCTGTTTTGAGGCCGTATTTTCCTGATGTTACTCATGTGCTGGATTGGAATGCTTTGCAGGTCGAGGACGGGCAACTAGCTCTAGAGCCCGTGGTTGTGCTTCAGCGTCGGAGTCTCGCCCTCAGGGGCAGAGATATTGAGCAGGTGTGGGTCCAATGGGATCCGAAAGATGAAACCTCGGCGACTTGGGAGGATGCATCTCTCATTAGGGAGGCTTACCCTTATTTGTTCTCTGGCTTCCAGGAGTACGCCATGTTCTAGGGGGGAGGATGTAATACTCCCATGTTGATTGGCTCATTAGATACTTTTGATACTTTTGATACTGTGGACACTCTATGATATTCTGTGTGGTGGATTTATATTTGATCGTGTGTGGTTCCTTGGTTAATTTGTTTACTGCTTTTACGTTATGTGTGTAGCAATTGATGATATATAAGGCATAGATGATTTGATTTGATTTATTATGTAATGATTAGTTCTTAAATTTGTATGCGTTAATGGTATTATGTTTACGCTGACATGTTAGTATTTTATGGTGGAAGGACGGAGTAGTACCACTCGCTTGCGAGTGCCCTATTACCCCGCTATTTCCTTTCACCATGTTTTTTCAATGGAGATTATATGTTACTTGATGTTTAATTGTTTGCAGGGATTGCAGGATTAAAAGTCTCGACTCCACCTGCTTCGGCAGGACAAGGCGAGCACAAATTAAGCCCAACGGGTACGATGTGGTTAAAAGGAATTGTAAGGAAGGGTTTCCCGACCCAAGTCCGTTATTTTGTATGAGTTATTGAGTCAGGTTGATCCTGATTCGCCTTAATATTTTAATTGTGTTGAGTTAGAGATTTAATTTATTTATTATGTTGCTAATTTAATTATGTTGGAATTAAAAGATTAAATGTGCTAATGATATTTTGCCAAAAGTTAATTGTTTGCAAAAAGTTTCTTTTCAATTAAATTTAGAAATTAAGTGAAATTCATTATTTAAAAAGTAAATAATTAGAGTTACTTGAAAAGAAATTGAGTGGAGGTAAATTTTATGTTTAAAAGTAAATTAATAAATAACTAAAACTTGTTTAAATTAATTTGGGATGTGGTGATTTAAAATAAATAAACAAACGCATGGGAAATAATTGGTTAAGTAGGAGTTCCTATAAAGAAAATTAGTTATGTTCTGCGGAACGGCAAGAAAAGAGTGGGGGCGGTTGTGAAAGGAAGGGGGTTATTCTTTAAAAGGGGAGAAAATTTTTGGGAAGGGGGCTGGAAAATTGATTTCGGGAAAAGAGCTGTAAGAAAGAGGGTCGGCGTGTGAAGAGGGAGAAACGCATCTGTGGAAAGATCTCCTCCAACCGAAGGATGCCAGGTTCCCTTCAAGCTCTGATTTCTTTTAATTGTTTATACTCTTATTTTGGTTGTTGGTGAATGTAATCCCTGGCTGAATTGAATTTCTGAAATTTAAAATTTTCTATCTGTAGAAATGTGGCAAATTTCCTATAAAAAAAAATATATTTATTGTCTCAATTTATGTAAGCAAGATATTGGAAAAAAAATTTTTGAATGCCAAAAGATTTATCATATTTCAAATCAGAATCTTGAAGTTTTAGTTGTCCAAAACAATAATTGATTATTACTGTGGACGAGAAATGGGGGTTTACTTCATTTAATTTGGTAAAATCAGCCTTATAGGTTAATTATCACAAAAATTTTCCGAAAAACCGCTTTTTACCTTGTGTGAATGGGTAATTGGTCATTTTACCCTCGCCTAGGGTTGGGCGGTATCGTTAACGTATTGATTTCTTTATTATATGAAACTCATTTATATTGAGTAAATAATTATATTTATTTAAATCGATATTGGACTGTTGTATTCGATTCGTTTTCTTCTATTTAGTGAACAGTAATGTGTTGTGGAGTAAATTGTGAAAGTTACCAGTCTCTTTGTATATTCGTGAATTTGTGTGCTTCAATTCGTTCATATGAACTATCCATTGTTGAAGTTGTTAGGTTAATTTCTGGAATATTGCCAGCATAGTATGCACTTTTCCTTTGCTAAATTATTTCCTCCCTATCAATGTGGTGTTATTTTCGTGTTATTCTGGCATGCAAAAAATCTGCGAATCATAAATCAAATATTGAACCGTAATGTAGGTTAAAATTCCTGTTTTGCCGTTTGTTCTTGCGCCGGTGTTGTTGCCTTGTCCCTGACTCCTGTGTGCATTCTTTTTACATTCGGAAGTTGTTTAGTTTCGAGCTTTCGCTGTAAGTTATTTCATGGGTCCTTTGGCTTCCGCTCCCTGCAGTTTCTTCTGGTTTATAATTATGTTCTCTTTTAACATGAACTACTTCGAATTGTTGTTTCCTATGTGCTATATATGCGTCTATTCGTTCTTTTCTGTTTTCGTTCAGCTTGACAGAACGCTGTCCACTCATTTATCAGATTCTTCTTGTTGTTCATTGTTTTGGCGTTTCGTGTTTTGAGGGGGCGTAGTGAACTCCATATCGAATTTAGAAAACACGTTTGACATTCTGAAATTCCTGCCTCCTTCGTTTTATTAGAAGTGGTGAAACCGGAGCGGCTTATTCTTTTTCCTGTCCTCTTGTTCCTCCATTTGCGCGCGTGGTGGTATCCTGGTTTTTTCTCCTGAGTGAGTGGCGTGTATAGTGGCGTGATTCTTTTGTTCTCTGTCTGGTGGTTCGTTGTTTGTGTTCCCTGCAGAAATAATGGATGTAACTCTTTCCATTCGTTTTCTTTTTATTCTCTGGTGCTATGTGAAATCAGTAATTTTCTGAAAGTATCTCTCTCTTTTCTGTGCGCTGTATTTCATTGGTTCTTTGCTTCCTACGTTTGTATTGCCTTCATTTATATATATATATTTATTTCTTCCAACTGGTATCATTTCAGTCAACTCCTGTGTGTTATCATCTGCGCCCGTATGTGTGCGTTGCCTTGTCATTCTGATCACAGTGCGGTGCAGTTACTGCCGATGTGTTATTTGTTTTATGCCTAGTGTTAACTCCGCACCCACAACTTTCGGGTATAACATATATGTTTGGTATGGGTAATTTTAGTTGAACGCCATATTTAGGAAATTTATATGTTATGTGTGTACTTAACAATTCTATAGATATATTCATTTAAGTTTATTTTTATTATTCATTTATTTTCGTTAAAATTTAATAATAGGGTTAATTGCTGGATTTGTTATGAAGTATAAAATTCATATGTTACCTTCTTAATATAAGTATTTATACCGATATATGTGTAGATTTTTAGATTGAAATTGTAGTTGATAGCAAGATGGCTTTAATTTGATAGTAAAAAAAAAGAAAAGGATAGATTATAATAGCGTTACTCATTGAATATTGTTCTTAAAGTATATATATATATATATATAATCATTGGGGTTAATTTAATGGTTATACTAACTTCAATGTTAATGCCTTCTATATTTATATATATATATATATGTGTGGATTTTAAATATATGAATTGTACTTGTTTAGGTTAGTTTTAATTTGATATTTTGGGAAGATAGTTATAATTGTTTAATTCTATTGAATAGAGCACTTCTTTAAGAAAATAAATGTAACGTTGAGACATAGCGTTAAATTAGATGTCTAAATTAAATGGAATTCTTTGTGTATCAAAATGTGTGTTATTGTATTATTGTTTATGAATTCTTTGAGGAATATCATTTCAAAAGTGATGGAAATTTTCATTTATTGGGGAAACCTTGGAAGTGTATCATTTTGGTTGGGAACCTAAGTGATTCCAAAGGTGGGATAAGGTGGTTGTCTTTGATTTTTCTTTGAATTTAAACTTGAGATGTCTGTGGTTGGTTATACGTTTGGATTGTACCAAATTGTGGAAATGCTTCCTTGTGGTTAGTGAGATGATTATGCCTCACTTTTGATTGTCTTTGATGTAGTTCTTTTATGTGGTACAATCTTTGCTATTATTGTGTTGTGATTGAGTGATTAGAGGGAGTGGCTCTAAGTGGGTGGTCGGCGCACAAAGGGGCGCCAGGATAGCCCTCGTCAGAGTAAATTTAATAAGTGATAATTTAAATAATTAACTAGGTTTGGGTAGTATCACACTAAAAAGATAATTATTGCCTCATCCACCTTTGAGTGCTACCACAGACTAAAGGGGACTGAGAAGGCCATGGTGGGCATGTTCGTTGCCTTGTCTTCGCGAAGGGTAACGGATCCGCATGAGCAACCCTATGGAGCGGCTCCTTGCGATAGGTAGTCTGGATAACCATAGATGGAGGCTGCCCTAGCCAAATTGTTCCGACAATGGTCACAGTATCGCAGGCAAGACTCCTGCATTAGGTAGTCCGAGAATCCATGTTAATCCAGCGCGATGACACTCTCTAACATTCATGTTTATGTCATCTTTTGGTCATCCTCCGAATCGTCATTTGCTTTGTACATGGTTTTGTTGTTGTTCGAGTTTCACGCTTTTATGTGTTGTGTGAACTTTACTTAGTTGATTGTGAGACTATGTTTTGTTGTCCTACCGGAACCTCTTTCCTCTCAACTCCTAGCACCGGGTGGTCGGTGGATCGCGGTTTCGCGACTCTCGCTGGGATTTTCTTTAGGCGTGCTCCTATCATGCTGCTGAATTTTGCCTCGTGGGTTCCAGATTTTATGCATTTATGTGATTCTTTTGAATGATGTATCATCTCCACCTAGTTGGGACAGTTTTGTATATTTTGCACATGGTGCTATTGTAATGTAATCGTATAATGATGCAATATACTTTATTTGTAACTTGGTTATGAGGAGAATTCATAATGATGCTGTAACTTTGGTTATTATCTTCTCATGTTTGTTATTTTGTTGTTACTGATGTAATTACTGTTATGAATGGATGAATTTATGGATCATGTAATAGTTAGGTAATTATTTAAATTAAGTAACGACCTCGTGTTCCTCAAAGGATGAAGTTATGCAATTTGATTTATGATTATGTTATGTTAATTACTACTCTCTTCTATGTAAAAAAAAAAATGGTTGCATTTTACTTAATTCCTTTGGGGTTGCCTGGCGGGGCATTACAACTTGGTATCAGAGCCAAGGTTGCTAACGCTGGGTCCCTTGGGTAGTTGGTGTTCATTAGGCAACCGTTGTGCTAGCTTTGATCTTACATACTATAACTATGTGCAGAATCATGCCTCAAGCTAGAGGTCATGGCCGTGGCCGTGGAAGAGGCCGAGGTGGTGGTTGAACAGGCAGTCATCATAGTCCATCCCCACCGAGTCTCCATGGTTCGAGACATGAGGAAAATTCAAATCCTCAAAGCAATCCACCAGTTGGTGACCAGAATCAGGGGCAGCCTGGTTTGGATGGTCAGTTGCAACGTCTTCTAGGAGAACTCCTGGATCATTTGGGACCTAGGCCTTAGGAAGAGTCACAGATCGAAAGAGAGAGAGAAAGGTCTCCAAGGCATAGGGATGCTCTAGTAGATCAGGATGCAGTTATAGCAGGGCATATGAGGGATTTGTTGAGAGCTAACCCTCCTACCTTCGATGGCTCGAGAGGGGGCTTAGAAGCAGAAACCTAGTTGATAGATTTGGATCGTTGCTTCACAATGCACCCACTCGGTAGCAATACCAAGGGTTGGTGTGCAATAATGCATTTGCGGGGTTTCGCCTCTACTTGGTGGAGGTTAGAAGAACAGAAGTTGCACCTTGATATCAGTGTGGTTACATGGGAATTATTCTTGGATAGGTTCAGGGCTCGATTTCTCTCTGATCATTAGAGGCAGTGCAGAGCCGATGAGTTCCATGACCTTAAGCAGATGTCTATGTCCATTGAGTAGTATGAGCGGTGGTTCTATGAACTCAAGCAATATGCTGGGATTAATCACAATGAGGGGTTGCTTGTTCAGCATTTCGTTCAGGGTCTGAATGCCCGTATCAGTGGTGGAGTAAGAGTCTTTGAGCTGAAGACAATGGAGGTGGCAGTAGAAAAAGCTTGGTTGGTAGAGGAAAACCTGGCTATGGCTCTTGGAGGGCATGTTGGAGTTCAGATTGGCAGTGCTTTGGCACCAGGTACAGGTTCTAGAGGTGGGCAGTCTCAGTATGCAAGGTCTTCTAGGAACTTTCAGATGCCATCTAAGGGTGGTTCACACCAGCAGTAGTCTCAACCCAAGCAGAATAAATCGCAGTCTCAGTAGAAGAACTAGTTTCAGGGCAGGAGGATTTGTAGTTGACAGTGAGATAAACCTGATCGTTCTATGCAGCCTACACAAAGTACACAGTCAGCACCATCTAGAGGTAGCTTTCAGCAGTCAAATGCACCTTCTAGGGTTAGAGGCTTTGGTAGAGGAACAGGTTGTTTCTCGTGTGGGCAACAGGGGCATATTGCCAGATAGTGTCCACAGAAGTCTACTTCAGAATTTAGTCAGAGGCCAGCTGTTTCAGAGCCTACAGTAGGTGATGCGGGGAGATCTCATCGGGTTTTTCCAGCAATAGATAATCGGTAGGCTGAGCATCAGGGTACTGTGATCAAAACATCAGGTGTGTTGAAGGGTACTAAAGTCTCCATACTTTTTGATTCTGGTGCTTCTGATTTGTTTATATCTCCTTCCGTTGTGAAGCGATGTGGTTTGGTGGCATCTAGGCAAGGCATGGCTTGGTAGGTTGAGCTAGCCTCAGGGTCAAAGATTCATGTAGAAGAGTTTGTTTGGGGTTGTAAGCTAGATTTGGAAGCTTTTTCAACTCAGGTGGACCTTCGAATCTTACCCTTGGGCTCATATGATATAGTCTTGGGAATTGATTGGTTGTGTTCTCATTATGCTTTGTTAGATTGTC
>VDFB02387730.1:0-75666 GCA_007258455.2 Sequoia sempervirens | reverse complement strand
GGCATCTTTGAATTTATTTTCAAAAAATTTTAATTTAAATCCACCTTTTTAATTCACCAGCCGGAGCTCTGTCATTTGAATTCGAATTTAACTTCTTAGCTCTGGAAAATTCATCACTGAAGAATTCAATCAAAATTATTTAGGCAACTCATCTTGAATTCATCATTCGAAGAAATTCATTCTGAAAACACATTTTATTCATCTTGCCTTAGAGAATTTTTTTCAAATTTCCCTTAGAAAAATTCACAATTTGAGCACTGATTAAATTCTTCACTGAAAAAGTGTCGGCGAAGTGCGGAAGATCTGGAAATCCATCTATCATCACAAATGTTCAGTACCCAGAAGAAAATTTTCTTCAGAACGCTTCAAATCCATGGGTACCCAACGAACGGGTTCATTTAATTTTTGAATTTTGAACCTTAGAAAAATATTATCTGTCAAATTAAATCCATCCTTCGCCCGTGATCCTCCTATGTTGCTCCAGCTTGAAGAACTTGAATTCATCCTGCATTATCATTCACCTCTGACTTCATCCCTGAAAAAAACTTGCTCGTGCTTCACGAAAAATTTCACCACCTTGAGCTCTAGGCGTATTTTCTAAGGGAGAAAATATTTTCCTTAGAAAATATTTTAAATCATCTTGCACTCTGAGAATTTGCCTTAGAAAATTTTGTTTGATCTTACTCATCGTTGCTTGAAAAATCTTCGAGAGGGTGCTTAGCATATTTTATTTCTCACTCACCATCTCACACTTGAAAAAAAATAATTATTTGAAGTCCCCACGCCTTGGCAATATTTTATTTTTTTATTTTGTCACTCAAAACTTTAGGCGCATATTGCATATGAAGGAGGATATTCATCCTTGCTTCTAAAAAATTTTCATCACCTAGCAAGTTGCTTCACTTCACATCTCACTTCACATTCTAGGCGCATAACATACTTAGCATTTTATTTCCACCACCTTGGAATATTTTCTAACACACCACCTTGGGCGCATTTTGGACTTGAAGAGGAATAACGCCTAGCATTCACCCTTCCTTTACCACGCCTTTGAGGAATTCACTCACCTTTCACCTCACTTACCACCTTCACTTACTTTTACCACCTCAACTTGGGTGCATTTTGGCATGCAAGAGGGATGACCCTTCGACTTCTCTTTTCTTGTCTTCACATGCTTGTTTTGGGCGCATTTAGGAGGGTGAGGAGGACGAGTTTCCTTGACTTGTTGACTCTTTTCTAACTTGAGCGCATTTTTATGTAGGAGAAGGATAAGAACTTTGACTTGTTGACCCATTTTCCTCTTGGGCGCATTTGGACATAGCTGATGGATGAACTTCTTACCACGCCTTGGAGTGACCCTTCAACTTCCTCTTTTTCGTCTTCACTTGACCTTGTTTGGGCGCATTTCACCCCTTGAGGAGGATGAACTTGCAATTTGAGCGCATTTTGAAGGTGGTGGTGGATATTCGGACTTAGAAGATTTTTCAACTTCCCTTCAATTTCCCTTGGGCGCATTTTGCTATGCTTACAGGATAACTTCGTTGACTTTCTTTGACCACTTGTACTTTGGGCGCATTTCGGCCTGTGTGAAGGACGAGCTTCATAACTTTGAAATTTTCCATGCTTCTTCATCAACTAGGCGCAATTTTGCCATGTCTACTGGATGAAGTTCCAGACTTAGAATTTTTCTTCGTTTTTGCCAGCCCTCATGCCCTGCTATTTATAGTAAGTCCTCTGAATTTGCATCTCTGAAGCTCAGAACGACTTGAAATTTTACACACTGCATCCTTATGACCTCGTTGTTCTGTCGACACTGCCATTTCTAGTCACCCTGCTATTTTTAGCCTATTTCTGAAGGTGGTTTACTATAAATAGTAACCTCTTGTTTCTGGTAGCTCCATTGCTCCGATCGACTTGAAATTTGAATGAAGCGCTCCTCACCACGTGACCTTACTGCTGACGTTGACGCATGCACTCGATTTACTATTTTTAGCCTGTTTCCAAAATGACTTACTATAAATAGTAAGTGCTCCGTTTGACTTGAAATTTTACCAGCAGATAGCCTGAAGGATGTTGATCGCGGTGGTTTACACCGGTTTTCGAAAATTCTGACTTTTCACCCTTCTTTTCAAGCTCTGAAGTTGGAAACCCTAATTCACTCTGCATGCGTATCAAATGGTCTCTGTTTGCTCTCATTTCTGGGGCACTGCGATCAACTCGTGATTCTGAATTGCTGGGAAGCAGCTGCCGGGACACACCTGCTAAAAATAGTAAGTTCCTTACTAAGTGGTTATCTTCATTTGCATGTCACACCACTGCGAAGCTCTCGAAAAACCCATTAGGAATCATCCGACATGCAAAAGAAACCCTGACATGCAAACCCTAAAAATAGCCTCGAAAGACTGAATTCTAAAAGTTGTCGTCCCGTTTTGCATGTTATACCGTTGCGAAGGTCTCAAAAAACCCAGAAGGAATATGCCAACATGCAAAGAAAAACTCTGCATCTGAGCCCTGAAATTTGTCCCGGAAGCTAGACTGCTAAAAATAGTAAGTTGTTCGTTTTCGCTCAAATTTTGCACGCGAGTAGCCTGATGTATTCTGAATGCAGTGTGACTGTCAGAATCTCAAAATGCTGACGAACTGCCCGAATTTCACACTTACTAAAAATAGTAAGTACCTCGAAATCAGATGAAAACTTGCTGAGAACCTATTGGAAACATGCTGACAACAACATTAAGCTCAATTTTCAATTTATTCACTTTGTTCGACCTTGGATTGACCGGGAAAGATGAAACCCTAATTTTAGACTTGGTCAATTTCATGCTTAAGCTCCATAGCGGGCACAACCCTCAAAAGGCAGACGTCAGAAAAGAGACGGAGCAAGAGAGAGAGAGAAAAACCCAAGCCAAAAGACCAGAATGGAGCGAAAAAATTAGGGGGTCCCCATCTTGAATGGGGCGATGTGTGAAAAGGTCACAACAAGATGTTGGTGAGATATTGTGAGTACATGGAGCTACCTTTATGGCGTTGCAGATATGTTGATTTGATGAGTTTTCAAGTGCTTTTGAGAAAATTAATGAAGAAAAGAAAGCAGAGTGTTGGAAGTGTTCAGATTGTGCTCCGGTATGTGCTCCGCATTTCTCCTGTGGTGATCCTATAACTGTGCAATTCTGAAGATTTCATTATGGTGATCTGATGATGATATAGTTTCAGTTTCAGTTTCTGGTGAGATGGTACGTGAAAGTTGTATCCATCGGTATGTGTGTTCTACTGGCAATGTCAGTGTTCTATGGACTGGGAGGAATATGTTTGCTCCGCAGTCCTCCGCTGTTTCGTTTCAGATCATGCGGATCCGGTAGATGTCTTGTGAAGGTCTTTCCTATGCTCTGGCAAAGAAGGTTGGTGCATGGTAATCAGAAAATCATGTTTTAGTATTTTTGTGTGTGTCTGCACAGACCGGACAGACCAATGAAAGAAATTCAATGATTCAAGCCTATTGTTTTTGCTGCGGATGTATCTGGAAGATCCTCATATGTATTCTCGTGCATAATGAAGCATGTTGTGGAAATGAGTCTTCGGATGTGTTTTGGAAACCAGTTTGTCTAAGTTTTGTGTTTATCAATCATTCCCTGTTTACTTCTAAATTCTCTTACTCTGAATTTACTCAAGAAGATAGAAGCATCATTAGTTTTAGGCTTAGTTGTAGTTGAAGTTAAGAAACCAAAGAAAACCTCAGCTATGATGCAAAGAGTTTTATAACCTTGTGCTCTCAGATGAGATAAAAAGATAGGCAATTAGTTTAGTTATTTCTTTTTGCGCATAATTAGCAAAAGAGGGAGCTTTCCCTCCTAGTTTGAAGAGAAGTCTAACTGTGCATAGCTGTCTGTTTCCAATACGCACTCCATAGGTGCGAATTGAAATGCGAATTGAATCCTAATCCATAGCATTTGCATCTACAGGTCTGCAATTTATGCCTAGGGAGCAGCAACAGTCATAATCAACTTGAGATCCAGAACAGAGCCCTCCTGGTTCACGTCTAGCTTGCTCAGGATATGGCACTTTTTGAACACGAGCACCTCCATACTCTTTTGGTCTGAGGCATCCCGGGAGCTTCACAAGTTCACTGGGTGCAATTGAAGGGAACACCAGCCATTTCAGACATTGCCTACATCCCTGTGCGACCCACATGACAATTTCATTTGTCAAGCATACACAGGATCGAAGGTGACAAGCGTTAGTATCTGCATATCACACAGGCTGTAAGCTGGTCTGCAATTTAGTTAAGTCTAGGGTATTTCCAATCGGTAATCTGATGCACATTATCACCAGGCCACACTCAGATTTCTGTATGTCCACCTTCAATATCCTGGGCAATTCAAATGACTGAATAATTAATGGTGGTGTAATTGTCGCTATTTTCTGTGTCATCTACAAGATTGGAGTTGTATGTATCAAGAGGATATTCAATTTGCTTTACCAGATCTGAGTATTACATTGGTTGTGTGTAACCAATCACTATTCACATTACAATTTCACTGGACTGTTACGGATTGTATTCATGCTTATCTACTGTGAGAATTGAATGCTAAGTAATTCTGGTCTAAGCATATTGGTATTCATTCATTGGTGTTAATCTTTCTGATCTGATGTACTGTGCGTTTTTACCAGTATCTATCTTCTCTGTGTGATTTGAGGATCAGGCTTCTTACACATATATGGATTCCTCTTGAAAAGTCATGCACCTTAGAAAAAAGAACACCTGATTTTAAGTCTGTGTGCAGAAGTCATGACCTCTGCAAGTTCCAGAATTTTTTTTTGCCCAGTTAAGTGGCAGTTATGGAAGTGTTAATGATCTTTATGTAACTGCTGGCCTACTTAACATGATGATTTTAGTACCATAGAGACAGTTTCACAACCATCAGAGTGGCTTCATAACCACTGGTCCCCTAAGCAGCAATTCCACTCTGTTTTAATTGACAGTTCTGCACAAAGAAAAAGTAATGACAAGTCATAGATCTTCTCATTTTGGGTGTTTGGGATCCTTGGGTATTTGAAGGGACGTCACCAAAAATGGATAAGAAGGGTCATGGGCCAAGGAATTACAGGATGGAGTGTTGGAGTCAATTGTTGAATGTATGAATAGGTAGCAGTAAGTGGTCAACTGTTCATAGTTGATTTGACTCTGCTCCTTAGAATTCTTAATTTCTTTCCATAGCAGAACTAGGAAAATAGGACACAACAGAGGATGTAATGTTATACTCGTTAGAGCTCTTTGTATTTTCCCCATTGATGAAGTCAAGAAATGAAGATGTGCAGTTGCTAGTTTTCTCCACCTTAAAAATCCCTTATATTGTGTTGTTTGTTTTCCTTCTTTCTATGTTTTTACCGTTCTGTAAGAAATGTATTCATTCTAATGCACATTATACTACCATAATAAATTCTTAAACTACTCCCACTTGATTAAATTCAAATAGTTGCCAGATGGGCAATAAAATGCATTTAATTTCCATGGCAAGGCAAATGTAAGAGGAAATAACAGACTAATGATATAGATGGGAGACATTTCAATCAAAATGCATTGTCTACAGCATGTTTCAATTTAGTTTCCCAAAATTACAACACTAAATACATGTAGCTTACCTGCAAGTAATCATGGAAAGCAAGCAAAGGAGTTGCTACAATCACGATGCCAATAAATTTCCATGTTGCATGATAGAAACTGGCCACATCTTTATTGGAAAGAGCTGTAGAAAAGTCTCTTTGTATGTAAGACAAAATGACATAGACACCTGTGTGAAAGAGACAAGTATTAAATTTTAAAGCAATAAAACATGACAAATTAAATCAAAAAGATACGAAATAGACCAACATTTAGAGCAAATAAACAGAAAATGAGTCTAAAATAGTATGTATGTGCTCCCATAAGTCTTTTCCTTTGGAGAACAACAAGAAAGATTGCATATAAGTTCCATAAAGTCATAGAGGACCTTATCCCCTGTTGGCTGTTATTCCTAGCATAAGATCCTATGAGAAAAAAGTGTCCAGTTATATGCCTTCTAACTACCAACTCCATCTCATGAACCACCATGGCACATCAAGTACAAGAAAATAGAGACCATAAAAATCTTCATGTCCAAAAAATACTCATGTTTGATTCTATAATTAAGAGAGTGAGTATATTTTATTCTATGTTAGGTATCTTCTTCATAGTATATCAAGCGAAACTAATTTTCAAATAGACAAAGACATAACTTATATCCAAGCTAACTTATGCTTCCCCAATAGTATTTCATGGAAGTCTACAATCCTAATTACCTGTTACAAACTTGTAAGTTATGAAGAACTGAGACAAAAAGTTGCGTCTAACTACAGGATTTGAGGATGAAACCCCTTGGATTCTTGGAGATCAAAGGACGAAAAGTTGAAACCCTTTGTTTTCTTTAGGGCAATCTCACTTCAAAGCTTTGTTTGGATTTTCAACATATTTTTCAGTATTTGTAATTGTAGATTTGACAATAAGGAGCTACAACAAGAATAGTATAGTTTCAGATTTTCATATTCACATGTATTGCTGTACATTTTTGGTTATCTCTGGATTTTTCTGTTCATTTTAAAAATATAAATCAGCCACATGCATTTGAGTGAGGATATTTTCCATATATGCAAATTTATGTGAGTTTCATGACATAGTTTATGAAAAGTCAGCATTGTGTGTTTCAAATTTTGTCATAAAAATTTGATGGTGATTATTTCAGCATATTTTATGTTGTATTTGCTATATATTCAAATCTGAATATTTATATAAAAAAAATTGTTGGGGACATTACACAGATAATGAGACCCTTTACAAGCAAGCCAATAGTTACTAGATGTAAGCCACCAATAGGTCACCTTATGGGCCCATATTTAAGTTAGTGACATCAATTATAGTTAAGATGGAACAAAGTCCAACAAGAAGCTGGATCAAAAAAGAGGCTACAAAATTCCCTTCAGAAAAACCATCTTATCATTCACCATCTAAGATTGCAATTTTCTCTCTCTTGCATTATGAAAATGGATTTTAGCTATTGTTGCTTCTAAGATGCATAAGCTGAAAACATTAACTTGTCAAACTTGTAAAAATAAAATTGCACAAAAGAGAACTCCTTTACTTATAATGTGCTTGTTGTACTTGTAGAATAATTAAATGTCCTCAATTACAATTATTGTACAGCAAAATCTGAAATAAAGCTATTTCTTTTACCCTTTCCATGTGTAGCAAAATCTATATCAGAATTTTAAACTTCCAAAAAATGTTAAAATGATTGACAATGAAGGTGTTTTCAGTATACAAAGAACTCTACAATTTTGAATTTACAAAATTCAATTCAGTCATCCTACGTGGATGTAATACAAGGTAGTATAAGTGCACTAAGTCATCCATGCACCTTTTTTGATGTTTATAAACTATGTTACCAATTTTTCCCTATAACCTTGCTAATTCAGGTATGATCTGTTTTAGGTTTGGATACCGGTCCGATACGGGATGGGATGCAATGAGGGTCGAGATTTGGCTTGTGGGTTCGTCCCAAACAAACGCAAGAGAACTTGTGAAGAATTTTGATGTTTTTTCAAAACACCTTCACATTAAAGACACCACTTTGAGCCCTGAATCAATCCCCTGGTTGTGGGACCCTCATCTAAGTTTTACATTCACATTTTGAAGAAAAAAATTGAATGGATTGCTTGGGCTCATGTTGTGCTTGGACTCAATTGATGCGAGTTGGAAGGGGATCGAAGTGGGATATCAAACTAACTCCCATGCTACTGCTTCAACCCCTGCTCGCTCTAGTCCCACTCCATACATCCTCGCTTCTCCCATGAGTTTTTAGACCGCAAGGAGAGGAACTACTTAATCCTCCACTACACAACATCTCCTCCTACACTTTTAAGGACCAATCACTGCATCTCCTAATAATTAATATTAATTTATTTTTAAATATTATTAATACCAATATCAGTACTATGAATATTAATATAAGTTATAATTATATTCACATTAATATTAATATATATTATATTTATATATTTTATATTAATGTATTTTTATATTTCATATAGATAAACAATCATATTACAATATTTTTTTATATATATTTATATAAATGGATATAAGATACATTTTTTGTTTCATTATATTTATTTAATAAAAGCCTTATATATGTAATTTTTATATGTTTTTGTATGGAGGAACCCAAAACAAACCCAACCAACAAAAAAAATTGTTTAAACCTACAAACTAAACCCATGAACCCAAACTTGAACCAGTACTTGGACCAATAACTTAGTTTATAAAGCTCAAAATACATGACAAGAGTTGAAGTGATGCAGTTATAATGTATGCATGTAGGCATAAGTATAGTTTGCGGACTCGCCGGACTCGCTAGACTCAGGAGTTCGTTGGCCAGCCGAGTCAACTCGCCACAGACTTGGGAGTCGAGTCCAGGAGAGTCCTGGGTCAAGACTCCCGAGTCCGACGGCCGAGTCTTGAGGTCAGACTCGGGAGTCTCGACCCAGGACTCTCCTACGCGGCTGGGAGTTAAAATGGGTTAAAAACCCATGTTTTTTTTCACTTTTTCTTTCATTTTAACATTCAACTTTGTGAATTTCAGGTCTGCAAATTGATTTCAAGTTGAAAGAAGCCAGGAGAACAAGCTAAAAAGATCAAAATAGAGCCAGGTAAGTGATCTAACAATTCTTTTTTTTTGTTTTCTTGCATTCAAAATCAAAAAAATCAAGAAAATAAGGAGAAATGCTGCCAAATTTTTTTCTATTTTCCTTAATAGCCTAATTCCTAATATTTCTAGCTTGGTTTTGCATTCTTTTTGTTTTTGCAAATGTTTAAACTTTGAATCACATTTATTTGCTGATTTTTTAGCAAACCCTTGCTGATTTTTTTTTCCATGTTGAACTTGAAACAGCAATGTCGTCTTCAAATCCAAAGGGAATGGGAAAAGACCTTGCATGGAAGTATGGAATACCAGGAAATAAAAAAGGTGAAGTGACATGTACTGAATTCCAAAAATGGATGAAAGGAGTAAACAGATTAAAATAACACCTTGCAAGAATACCTGGGCAAAATGTGGAGGGATGCCTTAAGACTACTCCTGAGATTATGAGAGAGATGAAGGCCCTTCTTGCTGAATATGAGCTAAAAAAAGATGAAAGATAAAAAACAAAGGATGCCCTAGCAGCAGCGATGAGTGGATCCCACTCTACACCATCTATGCCCCATGGTGCCGCAAGCCCAAGCATTTGTGCTCCACATTCATCTTTTGGTGAGTCTTGAGGGTTCCTTTTCTACTGCTAGTGCTGGCCAAGGTCCTTCACCAGGAACAAATTATTTTATTCCACATGATGTTCCAGGAGCACAACCTTCACTTGAAGGTACCGGTTGGAATAAGGAAAAGCATCATGAAGCTAGGATGGCTGCTGCAAACTTTTGGTACTACAATAATCTACCTTTCAATGGTGCAAATAGCCCATATTGGGAAGGTTTGGTGAACGCCCTTACAGTTGTAGGAAAGGGGTTTAAGACCCCATCAGCCAGAGATTTGAGTGGGTCATTGCTAGAGGAAGCCATAAAGAATACACAGCTTGTGGTTGATGAGCAAAAGAAATTTTGGCAAAGAAAAGGTTGTAGCATTTTATCTAATGGGTGGACAGATGGACAAAATAGAACTCTCCTAAACTTTTTAGTGCCCTCTAATGGTGGATTGGTGTTCCTAAAATCAATAGATGCCTCCCATGAAATAAAAAATGTTGAGACTTTATACAATCTATTAGATGGGGTCGTCCAAGAGGTTGGAGTTGATAATGTTGTCCAAATTATCACGAACAACGCAGTTGCATATGTAGCTGCAGGTAGGCTACTTATGGAGAGGTATCCCACAATTGCATGGTCTCCGTGTGTTGCACATTGCTTGGACCTATTGCTAGAGGACATTGGGAAAATTTCATGGGTCAAAAGAGTGGTTGAAGATGCAAAAAGTGTTACAAAATTTATCTACAACCATACTTGGGTGCTTTCTTTGATGAGGAAATTCACAAATGGCAAGGACCTTGTGTGACTTGGAGTGACACGATTTGCTAGTCACTTCCTCACATTGCAAAGCATTCTTGGTGCCATTGGTCATCTCAAGCAAATGTTTGTGTCTGATGCTTGGAAGGATTCCTCATTTTCCAATAGACCTAAAGGGGAGAGGATTGTTGCCATAGTTTTTGATGAGACATTCATCAAAAACGGAAAGGAGTTGATGGGGGTAAGTAGCAATCACACAAAAAAAAATTATACATGATAATCTATTTGCTGTTTTTATTTTTTGAGGGGTTAATTTTGTTATAATTTAACATTTGTTTTCATTTTTTTAGGTGACAAAACCTTTGGTGAGGGTTCTTCGTATGGTGGATGGAGATGGCATGCCAATGGGTTTCATCTATGAGGCCATGGATAGGGCCAAAGAGGCCATATCACATTACTATGGCAGCAACAAAAGGAAATATGAAATCATATGGCGCATCATTGATCGGAGATGGACACACCAACTCCACCAACCGATTCATGCCTTTTGCCTACTTCTTGAATCCGAAGTTCTACTTCTCGGACACATTTAAGGCGGATGAGGAGGTCATGGAAGGTCTTGTCACATGCATTGATAGGATGGTGCCTGATCGTGAGCTGAGAGATAAGGTGCTTGATGAGTTGGAGGTGAGATTTGTTACATCTTATTTATGAATTTGCAATGTTGAGCCTTGACTATCTATGAATTTTCTATATTTGATTTACTTTTTCTTTTATCTATTCAAGGTCTACAAGGGTGCAGAGGGGAGACTCTTTTCCTCCCAACAAGCAATTGAAAGGAGAGGAAAACACAACCAGGTAAAAAATGAAATTAGAAACTTGATTCTTACATATAGATTTTTTACTTTATTCTTATTTCTTAATACTTATATTTTTTAAACATGTTTTTGTAGATCTATGGTAGGAGAACTATGGTGCTAGCACACCAAATCTTCAAAAGCTAGCCATACGTGTCTTGTGCAGCCATGTAGTGCTTTTGGGTGTGAACGCAATTGGAGTTTATTTGAGAAAATTCACACAAAGAAGAGAAACAAGTTGACTCGGCAACGCTTAAATGATTTAGTTTTTGTTCGGTACAACCTTCGCCTTTGGACTAAAAGGTGGAGGGTGTTTCACACGAGTCCATCGACTTGGATGACATTGATCCATATGGTGAATGGACTATTGATGAACAAAATAATGAGGTTGATGTCTTCCTTACTAATGAGGATCTTGCTGAATTAGAGAGAGTAGTAGCAGAAGAAGAAGCAGCCAGATAGGATGCCATGGAGGACGACAAAGACACATTTGAATATCATGTTCCCCTACTCGATCTCCTAGTCCTCGTTTGGATACTATAGCACAGGCACCTTCTAGTTCTAGGCCTTCAAAATTGAGTACCATTGGGAGGGGAAAGAGGACGATGTAGATTACATGTGGTTGTTAATGTTTTCATCTTTTTGACATGATTATATGTAAACATTTATAAACTTATGATGCTGTTATACATTGAAACTATGAGTATTTGATGACTATGAATGATTAAATTTCAATTATTGAGTGTTTGATGATCATATGACATGTGTAATCTTTGAATTATGAGTGTTTGATAATCAAATTAGGCTCTTATGTTCTCTAAATGCATTAATTTGTTCTTGTTTTTTTGTAAAACTATGGATTTTTTTTTTTTGCCGAGTCCTAGCCGAGTCTTTTCCCAAGTCTCGAGTTTGAGTCATATTTTTTGGCTGCCAAGTCCGTGGCAAGTCCGAGTTTGCAAACTATGCAAGTATGTATACATCTTTGTTGGTGTGTAGTGTATTCATATCTAGTTATTGTAGTTAGTGTACAATGACTATTATTATGTTTCAATAATATGGGTTATCCAACTATGTAGTAATCATTTGTCAACTTCAGGTAGTTCTAAGTGTCAGTTGGTCAATAGTTGTGTTCCTCTTGGCAATCATCAAGTCCGTTAAATAGATTTTGTGTCATCAAGGAAATAGGTATGATCTAGTGGGATTGACATTGATCCTTGGTTGACCATCTCCAGTCTTCTTTTGTAATAAATTCATGTGTGAATAAAGATATACTTTACTCCTGTATCCAGTATGCATTGTCATCTCTATTATTAATTCATGTATTCATTTTATCAAATAAAGCAATAAAAATTTGGCATCATTGCCTTAAAAGAAATTGGTTCAAATTTGAGGGATTAATTCCCTTAGATCCCAATAAAGGCAAGAAGAGACCACAAGGTGGTCAAGACCAAGAGATCAAGCGACCTTTAAGGATTGTCAAGCAAAGGGAACAAAGGAGAAGATTATGAGAAACACTTGAGGAAAATACAACAATACGATTCCCAAGTCAAATCCCTTCCCACAAATGTAGTCAAGTTGAAAATTCAAGAAAACCTTCTTTAGATGAGGGAAGTTGGGAGACGAAATCACATTCCTTCACAAAATTTAATGAGAGTAACCTTTGGGGCATTGAAAGGTTGTAAATAGAAGGAGAAGACACCGAGCCAAGGGTGTATAAAAGAAAATTTTAAGGCGATACAAGGGCACGAAAGGCTGAAACTTGGCTGAGAGTGCGAGAAAAGAAATGTGCAAATCAAAACTCCCTAAGAAGCAAGTTTTAGGTGCTAGGTTTGCATCAAAATATAATCATGGTAAGCCCTAGTGGAGAAAAGAAAAGTTGCCCAAGTTTACAAGCAATGGATCAAAGGATCCCATTAGGCACTGCAAGACTTTTGAAACAAACTGGACAGCAAATGGGCAAGATGATAAAGCAATTTGCTTCTTTTGGTGCACTCATATGCACCACATCCACCAATACCTTCTTGCCCTACAAAGGACATACTTCCTTTGACTCCTCTCTACTAAATTGTTTCTCCTTATCCTCTATGATAAAATCTCTTCTTCCATGATTTGCATACATCCTTTTCTATCACACTTACTCTTCAAAAGGTAAGGGATGACCTTTTGCTTCTCCAATTGGATCAACAACTCACATCTCCATATCTTCCACAACCACCTTTTTCTCTTCTCTTCTCTTACTAATTCCCACATTCCACTCCTCAACAACATCTATCCTTGCACTCAATGTTTCCAACATCTCAAGAGCCTTCTCTATATAGAGCATATAAGGTGGATCACCCTTCTCTTTACAACATAGAAGATGGGTCGACCTTCCACCTCTCAGTCCACCTTGAAGGCTTCTCATCCTCCTTAATCAAGCCTAAGAGTATGAAAGGTCGGTCGTCCATTCCATCTCCTGTACAACTTGATAAGAGCATGAAGACGGGTTATCCTTCATCTCTCATGAACTTGGAAGGTTGGTCTTCCTTCCTATTTGCAAGACACTTCCACAAATTCAAAACCGATTTCTCAAGGAATTTGTTAGATTATTGATCACTAAGTACCTCTTGATGAATTAATAAGTTTTTCCTCAATGGCTGCAACAAATTACTTTTTGAATATTATTTAATGTTGCTCTCAATATATATTCTGAATTGATGTCTTAGATTTCTTTTCCTATTTCTTCTTGATGCCTTCCTCAAATAAAATGACCTATCTTTAATATCTTCCACTTGAGGGGGAAAGTCACATCTTTTCATCAACCATAGCCTTGCAAAGAGTCATGCCTTTCCAAAATGGAGAGCTGCCTTTAACTCCTAATTGATTATTATTTTTTGATATTTATTTTAATCGTCTTCCTTGTTGTGATTCACATTCTTTTTAAACTTGATCAACCCCCTCCTTTTAATCATTGGGATTAATTTCTCTTGCCTATGTTAAAGCCGCCACCTTGAGTTTTAGGAGGTTGTGATCCTTCCTTTGGCGGGGACATGACAGTCCGCCCTTCCCAAGATTGCTTGTCCACAAGCAATCTTAAATTGGGATTCACCAAAAATTTCTGCTCCCTCCCAAGTGGCATCCTCCATAGGAAGGTTCATCCATTTGACCAAATATTCTGGAATAACCTTATTCCTTAATTTCTTCTCTCATGTCAAGGATGGCCTTAGGTTACAAAATTAATTTTCCCTCATCATCAAGTCGGGGTAATTCTGGACATGGTGTAACATGTTGACCTAACACCTTAAGGTGAGAGGTGTGAAAAAAATTATGAATCTTACTATTTATGAGTAGCTCCAATTCATAAGCAACTTCGCCGATTTGTCTTATAATCTTATAAGACCCATAGAATCATGGCCTGAGTTTTTCTACTCTATTTCTTTTGAGGGAGGATTGTTTATATGGTTGTAGCCTTAAGAAAACTAAGTCTCCAACCTCAAATATCCTTTTGGATCCATGATGATCAGCATACATATTTTGTTGATTTTGGGCATGTTACAAGTTGTCTTTAAGTGTGTTTAAAATATCTATACTTTGTTGCACTAAGTCTCTTGCCCTTGATACTCTGTTATCCATAAGGATCAAATCTCCAAATGATATTGCCTCGTACCCATAAAATGATTTTAAAGGGATTATCCCTATTGAAATATGCTAAGTAATATTATAACAATATTCTCCAAGATGTAGCCAATTAACCCAAGCCATTTGCAGCCCTGTGACATAATTTCACAAGTATCCTTCAAGCCATTTATTTACAATTTCAGTTTTCCCATTTGTTTGTGGGTGTTAGCCAATGCTTGGGGTAAGTTTGTTCCGGCCCACATAAAGAGTTCTTGCCAAAATGAACTTAAGAACCTACTATATTTGTCACTAATTGAAAGATCCCCAACCCAAATTTGATCCGATTTTCTGAGTTTTGTCTTTTTACAGTGTTTGACCAGCGAATAGGAAGGGTTATGTTTTTTGTTTTTTTTGCATTTTTTCTGATTTTTTGTGTGTTTTGAGTTTATGCATATAACATGACATATAAAAAATGCTGGAAATGGAAAATAACTAAGATATACAACAGTTCTATTACTAAAATACTGAAATTACATGAATTTGGGCTAAATGCAACATACCCATTCATCAATAGACCTGGAAATGAACTATTACATGACTGAAGCAAAACTCTCAAGTCTGATATAATTCTAAGACAGCAATTTTGAACTCTTCCAACTCTAAATATAACTCTTCAAATCGGCTCCAGGTATGACATGAGTTATTTTAATTGTTGTAAGTGAATTTCCAGCTCCAAACCCTCAAGAACTCCACTTGGAACTTAGGATTTGATGCCGAAATGCCCAATGGTGGTATGGCTAGCTATAATACTGTCGTATGATGGTAGAAATGTCCTCAAAAGGGTCTGATCTGAAATTTGATATGAATTTTTTCCCTTCCAAATGACTGATCTGCAATATCCTTCCCAAATAATCATTGCCAAACTAATAAGAAATCTGTTTTGTGATGTTTTTGCCTTCTAGAATGTTGGGGCTACGTCCAACACTCCCTTCTCCCAAGAGTTTCCGTTCCTGGAAACCAAATTTGCATGTAGAAACCCTTCTTGAGCTCCAACCTGCAAGCTGCTCTAAAAATATAAACTGTTCATATGGTCAAATGGCAGCCTCCAACTCCTTTCATAACTTTTTGCTTTCCCTCCAAACAGGTCGACCCCTTTTTAGGGTTTTCCAACTTAGCACATGAGACTTTTAAGTATTTTTAATAAAAATTGCTTGGCCTTCTTCATGCAGGGCATAGCTTTTCACTATCCCCCATCTTTTCACTTAAGTTGTTTTTAAAAGCACTCATGTTATGTCTCCTAGGCATCATGGCACAAGGGGGGGGCGGGAACTTTTCACTATTCATCTTCTAATTCTCTGTTACTATTCACCATTTTACTATTCCATTAGAGCCAACTTTAATATTTCCAAATTAACCTTGGATTCATCCTCTAAACCCCAAACTAAAGGCTCGAAAAGCTCCCAACAAGGCTCCACAAGCCCCGGTTGGGTCCCCTAACCATACTGTTGACCTATAGAAACCCTCGTAGTAGGCCAACCTCTGCTAAGTTCTGAGTTGCCTAAGGGAGGGACATTACACTAACAATGTTCTTAGGTAGCCCATGTAATTTGAAGATTTCTCTAAAGAAAAGATCAGCTACTTGTGGTGCCCTATATTCAAAAGATATTGCATGAAAATGAGCATACTTAGTTAGTCAATCCACCACCCCAAATATGCAATCTTTCCCTTGTACCTTTGGCAATCCTATAATAAAATCCATTGAAATGCTCTCCCTTTTGATTTAGTATTGGTAAAGGTTATATCAACCTTGTTGGAAATGTATGCTCTACCTTGTTTCTTTGAGAAACCATACATTCCTTAATATGTTTTAAAATATCTCCTTTGAGACCTTTCCATGAAAATCTTTCTCGTAATTACTTGTATGTTTTGTAGTAACCTCGATGACCAACTAATGGAGTGTCATGGTATGCCCTCATAATCTTTTCTTTCATTTTCGATCCTAGAATAAAATATATTCTATCTTTATAGAGAATGAGCTCCTCCACTACCTTATACTTATCATCTTGTAGTTTTCCTTCAATTATTTCATTTGCGAATGTATCCTTGGCATATTCTACAAGTATTGAGTTTCTCCAATCCACGAAGATGTCCGTCATAGAGCATAGGTGAGGTCTTCACGATAAAGCATTGGCCACAACATTATTCTTTCCCTTCATGTATTCAATATCAAAGTCATAGGCTTGAAACTTACTAACCCACTTTTGTTGCCTATCATTTAGATCCTCTTGGTTCAAAAAGAATCTTCAACTGTTATGGTCTATTTTGACAATAAATCTTCCACAAACTAACTATTGTCTAAATTTGACTAGGCATGCATAATTGCTAACATTTTTTTATCATAAATAGAGTAATTTCTTTCTCCTTTAGCTTGCAACTCTCTAAAGCTATTGGGTGTTTATTTTGCACAAGTATAGCTCCAATACCTTCCCCGAAAGCATCACATTCTAACTCAAATAGAAGAGAGAAGTTGGAATGGCTAACACCAAACAAGAACTCATTATTTCTTTGAGCTTGTCAAAAGCATTTTGGGCCTCCTCACTCCATGAAAAAGCGTCTTTCTTAGACAAATCCATCAATGGAGCAGTTAACTTTGAAAATCCTTTGATAAATCTTCTATAATAACAACAGAGCCAAAAAAATCACCTTAAATGAGTTAAAGTCCTTGGTCATGACCAATCTACTATTGCCTTGATCTTTTCTTCATCCACACTAACTTCTTGGGCATTGATCTTGTGCCCCAAATACAGAATTTCATCCATTTCAAATTCACATTTGAACTCTTTAGCAAATAGGGAATGTTGCTCAAGTATTCCCAAGACTTTGACAATATGCCTCAAGTGATCCTCCCAAGTTTTACTATAAATTAATATATCATCAAAGAACACCAAAAGAAATTTCCTTAACTATTTGCGGAATACGTGGTTCCTACAAGATTGAAATGTGGTTAGGGCATTGGTTAGTCCAAATGGTAAGACTAAAAATTCAAAATACCCAAAATGACACTTAAAGGCTGTTTTAAGAACATCCTCACTCTTCATTCTTATTTGATGATATCTAGAACGTAAGTCAATCTTAGAAAAGTAGATTGCACCATAAAGTTCATCAACCCTAGGGATAGGATGTCGATTCTTAATATTTTTTTATTAAGAACCCTATAGTCCATAGGCATTATCATAGTGCCATCCTTTTTTTAACCAACACTACAAAAGAAGCAAAAGGGCTAGAGCTAGGTTGGATATGCCCCATCTAAAGTAGCTCCTTAATAGTTTTTTCAATTTCTTCCTTGTATCTTTTTGGGTGTCGATAAGGTGTGGTAATGACAAGTTTTGTCCCTTCTTCTAGTTCAATGATATGTTCAAAACCCCTCTTAGGAGGTAGTCCATGTGGAATACTGTCAAAAACTTTCTTATGCTTGCCTAAGATAGATTGAATGTCAACATTTATAGTCTTCCCTCCTTTGGACAAAGATTTATCAAGGATCATACATTGTGCTGCCCACTCTACTTGCCCATGCCTAAAAACTCTTTCTACCCTTTTTGATGACACCACCCTTGGAGATCCATCTGATAGTCCTCATAGAATTACTTCTTCTCCATTTTGTTTGAAACATAGTTCCATCTTTTGAAAATCTTGATAATATCTTCCTAGCGAATGCAACGATTGGATGCCCAAGACCACATCTATATCTCCCATGTTTACTACATAGAAATCTTCATTGATTGGGTGTCTTCCCAAGGTAATGCTTAGTTGTTCGATTCAATTTGTGCAAGTAGTGAAGCCATCCACCATGATCACCTTGAAACCTTCAAATTTTTCAACTTTTACTTCATCCTCATTACTAAACCTTCATCTATGAAGTTATGTGTAGCACTGTTGTCCACTAAGACAATCACCTTTTTTCCTTGTAGAACACTATGAATTCTAAAGGGGTGGTGTTGTGACCTTTTCACACATCACCGCATTTAAAATGGGGACCCCCTAATTTTTGCTCCACTCTGGTCTTTTGGCTTTGGTTTTGTCTCTCTCTCTCTGTCTCTCTTGTTTTTGTCTGCCTTTCCGGGGATGTGCCCGTCTTTGAGCTTAAACTTGAAATTTTGGCTAAGTCTGAGAATTAGGGTTTTGGATCTTCTGGTCAGTTTGAAGTCAAATTGAGTGAGTGAATTAAGCTTCCAACAGGTTTCCAGCAAAATTTCACTGAATTTGATAACTTAATATTTTTAGTAAATTTAGGGCATTTTCTCAGCACTTTTGAAATTTTATCGCCACACTACGTCTGAAGCACGTCAAACTGCTTGACTGCAAAATTAGAGCTAGATCTGACAACTTTCTATCTTTAGCAAGTATCACCTTCAGAAGCAGATTTTAGGGATTGCATGCAGAGTTTTTCGGTGCATGTCTAGAGAATATTTCTAGGTTTTTCGAGACCTACGCAATGATATAACATGCAAGATGAGATGATAACTTTCAGCAGTCTTCACTTTGGAGGCTATTTTTAGGGTTTGCATGTTGGGGTTTTCGACACATGTCTGGATATTCTTTGTGGGTTTTTTGGGAGCTTCACAGTGATGTAAAATGCAAACCAGGATCAGGACCCTTTTTGTAGAATTGTCTTCAAGGGCAAATTTTAGGGTTTGCATGAGGAATTTTTCAGTGCATGTCGGCATATTCTTCAGGGGTTTTTCAAGAGCTACGCGGCAAGGTAACATGCAGGCAGAATTGATCACTTTTCAGGTACTTACTATTTTTAGCCAGTGCCCGCATGCAGCCCAATTTGCTGGGTTTTTCTAGGTTTTGTGAGATCTCTCGGGCTGTGTGACATGCAAACGCATCTAGTAGCTGAATGGTCACTTTTTCAAACACTTACTATTTTTAGCAGGATCACTCTGGCAGCTACCCAGCACTTCAGCATCACGAACAGAGCGACATGCAACAGAAATGGGGTCAAACGGAGATTATTTAAGTGACATGCAAGTCAGATTAGGGTTTCCAGCTTAAGGACCCACAATGAAGGGTCAAATGCCAAAATCTCTGAAAACTAAAGTATCCCATTGCGATCAATATCTTTCAAGGAATCCACTGGTAAAATTTGAAGGCAATCTGAGCACTTACTATTTATAGTAACTCACTCCAGAAACAGGCTATAAATAGCAAGTCAACGCGAGGCACCCATGTGAACAAGTCAGTCAACCCACGAGGACCCCATGGAACAAATTTCACGTCGAGCAAAGTTGCAGAAGTCCTGAAATCAAGCAGTTACTATTAATAGCAAGTCGCCTCCAGAAGCAAGCTATAAAAAGCAGGTCAACACAAGATGGCAGTGTGAATGGGTCAAAGAAGCCATAAGGATCCAGTGGTGCGAATTTCAAGTCAATCCAAGTCACAGAAGTCCGAAAATCAGGAACTTACTAAAAATAGTAAACTGAAGCTAGGCAGGAGGCGTAAAAATTGTCTAAGTCTGAAACTGGCAGAGCATACCTTGAAATGCGCCCTGTCTTGACAAGGCTGGAGAAGATTTACCTAGGGCGTTGGAAATTCCTACAGGCCCCTCAAAATGCGCCCATGCTAGAGGTTGGCTTGGAAAAAGTTTTCAAGTGTTGAAAAGTTCCTGCAGATACCCCTAAATGCGCCCAAGGTGAAGTGAAGCATGAGAAAAAATGGCTATGTCATGAAGAATTCCTCCTCACCCAGTGAAATGCGCCCAAAGCTTGGAAGGAGGATGGAAAAGTTTGGAAGTCCAAAAAATTCCTGTACCACCCTCTAAATGCGCCCTAGTTCCAAGAGGATGTTGGATGAGGAAAATTAACTAAGGGATTTGAAAATTCTTGTCCCCCCTATCAAATGCGCCCAATGTGAAAGAGGTAGAGAAAAGTATTTGAGGCGTTGGAGAAGAAGTTCCTCCTCAGCACTCAAAATGCGCCCATCTTAGCAAGGTGGTTGGAAATTCTTCTAAGGCATAAAAAAAAATTCCTGTAGAGGGTCCTAAATGCGCCCTAGCATGGAGGTTGGCTTGGAAAAAATTTCTAAGTATAAAAAAGTTCCTCCACCTTCTAAATATGCCCAAGTTGTGGTGATTGAAAAAAAACTTTCTAAGTGTTGAAGACGTTCCTCCTACCCCCCTCATATGCGCCCATCTTGGGAGGGTGATTAGAAGTTTCTCCAAGGCATTGAAAATGGAAGTTGGTCACCTTGAATGCACCCAGGTTGAGAAGCTAGTGTGGCAAGTTTGCCTAAGGCGTTGGAAATTTCCCCTCATCACCTTAAATGCGCCCACCTTGAGATGGAGAATGTGATAAGTATGAAGAATTCCTGCAGACCCCCTGATATGCGCCCAAGATGAAGTTGGCTAAAGGATGAAAAATTTTAAGTATGATAAATTCCTCCTAGACCCCCTAAATGCGCCCATGTTGGTGATGGTGGTGAAAAATTTTCTAAGTATAAAAAAAAGGAAGTGCTACCTAGCAAATGCGCCCTCCTAAGGAAGATGTTTGAAAATATTTTCTAGGTGTTTGCAAATGGTGGGAGAAAGGTCCAAATGCGCCCAGCTGGTGAAGAAGACTTGGAAAATATTTTCCAAGTGATGAAAATTTCCAACTACGCCCAAGGAGAAAGAGTAAGAATAAATTCAACTGAGAAATATTTTTCTAAGGTACAAAATAAAAAAAATTAAATGTACCCCTTCATCTGTATACACATGAATTTTGCATTTTCTGAGGGGAATTTTCTTCTGGGTACTAGATATCTTCGACAAGGAGATGATTTTGAAATTTTTCACACCTTGCCAGAGGTTTTAAGGTGAAGATTTTACTCGGGCGCTTGGTTGATTATTTTCAAGGCAGATGGGTTGGAAATTTGGCTAAGGCAAAAAGGGGATATCATGTTGGTTGGAAAATTTTCTAAGGCAGAGAGAAATCAAACAACACCCTCTAAACATGCCGTCAAGATGGATGAAAGTTTCTAGGGCATCAAAAATGAGCATCAAGGAGAATGCATGGTCAAAGTATGCCTATGATGGAGTATGAAGAAAGAAACCTCTGCTAGAGGGAAATGATGAACCCTATCAAGTCCGGAGACCACTTAGACATTGGAGATCAAAACATGGAGATTAGGTAAGTAAGGAGAGTTTATATTATTAAGTGTTCTACTGCTCTTCTCTTTATCTATTTTGCATGATGAATGCCGAGGCCAGAGCACGATGACTTGAAGTGATGAAGCAAATAGTCCAAGATGATAAAATCATGAAGGGAGATGTTGGAAGGAATGGCTAAGTGTCGAAATTTCTTCTCGAAGACCCAATATGCACTCAACTCAGGAAGGTGGGTGGCAGGGAAGAAATGATCGAGTCCACAACTAAAGAATCCTTCAGGATCAGGGATGGAAAAATAATGAAGGCTCGGGCATTGAAGAGTTGAAGAGTGACAGCTAAGAAGATCATCCTCAAGCACTGAAATGCCCTCATGACTAAGGAAGAAGTTGAAGCCATGATGATCAGACTTGTCTAATTTGCAGTCAAGAAGAGGAACAAGAACAATGCAAACGCGTCTATGGACAAGAATCTTCTAGAAGGATGGTGGACATTAATTGCTCATTTATTACCCCTCTTCTTGGTGGCAGTTTTTAGGGTTAGGGCTTATATGGCTCGATTTGAGCCATCCATCTGATTGTAATTTGAGTCGTCCATTAGACTGGGCCAACTATAAAAGGGGCATCCCCCCTTATTTGTAATTCATTAGAAATTAGATTGGACGAGATAGAATAGTAGAGAGACAGCTTAGAGATAGCATAGTATAGATTGGTAGCTTAGATTGAAAAGGAAGGAAAATCTTCCATTTGAATACTTTGTAAGAAGTTGTTGTGAACACTTTCATAATAAAAGAGTTTTCATTGATGGTGATCTTTTTTTTTTGTTGTGAGTAGCTAGCGAGGCTTCTTTGTCCTTCCAATTCACTTAGAATCTTGAAGTAGCTTAAAGTAAAGTACATTTCATTTCATGCAAGTAGTTAGTAATTGTGGAATGTGGTGTTTAATTTGAGCAAGCTTCGCTTATCCATACCCCTAGCGGGCTCACTGATGGTGGGTTTGCCTTGTGTGGTCGACTGGAACATTGTGGACTTAACTTCAATTTCGGTTTGAATGCTAGTATGCGTCGTTGTGATGGTATCTACATGTTGAATCGTCATTTGAATATCTCTGGTTACTCCTCTGAAGATTGCACCAATTTTGTGGAAGCTGTCTGAGTCGAGGCGAAGCAAAACTTGGTTGAAGTTTGAGAGAATTGATCGCCATGTCCCACGCCTTAGAGTAGATTATAGCATCTCTTATCCCTGCACTCATTTAAATTCGGTATATTTCTGGTTAGTATTAGGAAATTTGCACTTACCTGACAAATCCTTCGAACCATATAAAAACCCTCAGTCTTTAGTCTGTTGTCTGTTGTCGAACAACTAAGTAAGTCCCCTTGAAATACCAGCAAATCACAACGAACCAACTGAGACTATCCACTGCATGAAGGAACCTTGGAGTTGAATGCATGATCTTTCTAGCAATCTTAGCATGCAGGAGATTTTGTTCAAGAGAGGATAGAGTCATTGTTGGTAACTTTATTCTGTGTTGGTGTAGTCACGAAAAACACATCAACAGGTGATACTTGGGTGCCCTTGAAAGTTTGGCCAATGTACCACTTGCAAACTCTTCATTGTCTTGTTTCCTCTTCTTTTCGGTTTCAAATTCTCTCTCCTCAAATTCATCATCCGTTAGTGCTTCTAAGTTGTGTACTCATCCCCTTTTCAAACATTGATGACCTGGTTCCCATCTTTCCTTACAAGCCAAACACAACCCTTTCTTCGAAAGCTCTTCCTTGGATTCATCCATTATGTTGGATTGAGGAGGCAATGCCTTTGGTTGTTGATCTCTCTTGAAAGAGGGTTGCTTATGCAAATCCAATGGTATGTTCTTGGAATAGGTCTTGTCCTTAGTTGTTGTAACTTCTAATCTTAATGCCTTTTGGATTGCATCTTGTAGGGATGTAGGATCAAGAGCGCCTACCAAACCACGGAGTGACTTTGTTAATCCCTATAAAGTGTCATGCCAAAACTGATCCAAAAAGCTTGAATTTCTGCCTTACGAAATTTGACAAACACTTTACTTGCACCCTTGAAACTGCTGGTTATTGTTTTCAGTTTGTTTGCTTTGCCTTTGCTTGATGCCAAAGATGTTTAGGCGCTTGAAAATGACTGCTAAAATTTCCAACAATGCAATAGAAGGAAAATGCAAGTATTTGTGCCCTTTTCAAATGCATATATATAACCTACTTATGAAAAATGCACACCTACAGCTGTAAGACATTTCGTCAAACAGTTTGTATGCAAACTACATATGCTGATAAGAAAGAAAACTACTTGGCATTTTATCAAACATATTGCAGCCAACCTCCAATGCTTCTATTATGAATAAGTTACAATGGAGAACTAGTAATGCCAAACCCAACTATTCCTTATATTGATTATCACATTATGACTGAAAACTACAATGCCATGTTGCTGCTCCAGGACAGCGACTATACTCATGCAAGGACAGAAATATGATTGCATTTATCAATGACTACAATCGGTTACATTCAGGATATATATATGACTGCAATTTACAATGCCCATATGCTGTTATGACAGCGATTGATCCCTAATGAATGACTGAAGTTACAATGCAAGACTGATACAGAAATTAGGAACCTGATAAATTGATAGCAGTAAGTTTGAACTGATTCGATTTCACCTATAGATGCTGAATCTGCCTTCCAAGAAGAAACGCCTATGTGCCTTGATGCTCCACGATCCTCTACCAATGCTGAGATAATTTTTATGTGCCTTCAATAACAAAATCACACCACCTTCCCTATGCGCCCAGCTCCTACAAATGCCACGATTTTCTCAACCAGCAATGTATAGAAATCTGCTCCAATCTTCTTGCCAATTCGTCCCGCCAACAAAATCGAATGGCTGCAACTTTTTCTATATAAGATCTGCCTTTATGTTCTCTAGTCGAACTTCTTCAAATTGATGCCACCAAAAATGTGAATCGAACCAGCAATGGAATAAGTTCGATTCCCTCAAATGCCCAAAATCGTCCTTCTTCAAAGGACTGAAATATCTCCTCAAAACTGAGAATATATTGCTCCAATCAAATTACTCAATTTTGGCCCTTGGCCACAAAATTTGCACACAATGGAAAGACTGAAATATCTTCCCCAAACTTTCAACTAGGATTGGTGTCTCACAATTGAAACTGGCACTCTCAAGTCTTCAAACCCTCGAGCGAATGCTAAACATTTAGCTTCAGCATCTTACCACGCAAGTAATGAGAAATGTATATCAAAGTCAAGTGTGTCAAAATGCTTAGCCAACAACTTCTTAAATAGATTTCTCAACAAGTCTCAAAGAAGCTTCTAGAATAAAATATTATTTTATTACTTAAGTGACTTTTATTATTTTATTATTTTATTTTTAAGTCACTTAATATTAAATTAATTAAATAATAAGTCATCCCTTTTGATATTATATTTTATTGGAATAACTTAATAAATAATTAATTTAATATACCTCCAATTCATGGACATGACAATCCCTCAATAAATAGGTATGTGAGTCTTCCCTCAGTAACATCAAGTACCATGACTGAAATTCTTTGAAATTCTGCCACATAATCCTCCACTAATCCTTGTTGCTTTAATTGAGTCAACTCTTTGAAATGTCTTTCGGGATGCTTTTGATCAAATCAATCTATAAATTTTTATGTAAATTCGTTATATGTTACTAGGTTGTGATGCCCTTGTGTGGCAATTCCACGGTGCCACCAATCGTGAGCAATCCCCTCTAAGTGTAGAATGGCAAATTTAATAGCATCTTCTTCTGTCATGGGGCTAAGAGAAAAATATGTCTAGTTTTTGGATCCATGACCGTGCAGTGACCTTCCTCAATCCATCAAAATTGGGAAGAGTCATCTTACTCGCTCTTTATCGTAAATCTTTGTTGGGCTGCCTTCTTTCTCTTCTTGAGGTATTTCTTATTCTTGCATCACAATATTCTCTAAATGGAATATGTATTCTAAGGTCAAGGTCAATTCTTAAATATGCTTCTACACATTCATCAAGTTCGTTTGCCGCCATGTTGGGCTCTTCTTCTCTTGGCTGCTCTTCTCTAGGTAAGAATGTAGGCCTTGTTAATCTACGTGATGATCTTAATGGATTTCTATCATTATTTTCAAAATTGTTGGAATTTACATCTCTTCCATTGGTTGGGTTGGGCATAAGAGTATTGATGGAATTGTTCACGTTTTGAAGTGTTTGGAGAAGTAATTGTGTTGTCTTCTCTTGTTGCTCCATAAAAGCACTTATTCATTTCCTAGATTAACCTCATGATCACCCATTTTATTACCTTTAGTTGGGTTGTTACTTGCCTCTAGTTTCCTCTTTTTTCTTTCCAAGGCTCTTTGAGCTCTTTGGCTCAATTGGATATACTTATTTTCTTTTTGATCCTCAAGCTAGCAAGATCAAAGCCTTGATACCAATTCTAATGTCCCTTATTGGGATATTCCTAGTTTTACACCTACAAATAATATTAATCACTCAAAACTGATATTAGTAATATTAAGTATCAAAATTTATGATAATATTCAAATCAATACATCAAAGCATCATCAATATTCAAATTAATAACATCATTAATATTTATATCATAGCATATTCCTCATAGCAAATCACATTGTGAATTCCTTAAAAATGTTTGCAAATGGCAATATCATGGCAGGTCGTCCTTGAATTGCCTACAACATGGAAGGTGGGCCACCCTTCCACCTTGAAGGCTCATCATCCTCCTTGATCAATGTTGGTGTTTCAATTCGCACCTCTGGAATGCGGATTAGAAACGGACAGCTATGCACAGATATACCACTCTTCAAATTAGGAGGGGAAGCTCCCTCTTCACTAATGATGCTTAAAGAAAGTAAACTAAACTATTTGCCAACCTTTTTGTTCTCAACTAAGAGCACCAGGTTATAAAACTCTAGCATTGTAGCTGAGGTTTTCTCTTTTAGAACTTCAACTACAACTAGGCCTACTCTAATGACGCTTCTAGCTACTCAAGTAAACTCAAAGCTTGAAAGTTAGAAGTAAACAAGGAATGACTCAACACAAAACTCACATAAACTCACTTCCAATGCACACCTTAAGACTCATTGTACTTTTAGATGCAAGCTGAAATAGAGATTATATAAGTGGAACACATAAAACAAAACCTGAAATAGTAGATCAGAGCAAAATAAGCATAAGATTTCCTTTCTCAAATTTCTAATAACAATTACACTTCTGGGACAACAGGATTGTAGCAATAATAGGCTTACAGTTTTGCGATCAAACTAGAATACACTTGACACAAATTACACATGAACTGAACAATAACTTGCAGCAAAAGGCAAGCATGCAAGCTTGCTCTTACACTAAGTGAACAAACATTGAATAACAACTTGCAGGCAAAGTAGGCTCAGCAATTTGCTATCACAATAAAGGTTAAAGAAAAATGGGCAAGGCTGCCCTTATTTATACACAAGCGAGGAGTAGGGAACCCTAAAATCTCCTTGTTTTCACAACAAGACTTGCCAACATGCAAGCTTTATTTCTAAAACTAAAACAAAACAACTAACTAAAACCTGTTGAAAACAAAAAACAGGGAAAGTCCCAACTATTACAACTTGATATTTCCTCTTTCACAAAGAATAGATAAGCATGAGACAAGAATAGCAAGAAAACTCAAAAAAAGTGTCGAGTTAACTGTTGCTTTTGAGTTATATTCTTGGAAAATATTGCTGCCCCAAAAAGGTGTTGATTTTTCTCCAAAAAGTTGAGGTCTGGGTTTTGTAGAGAATCACATTTTGAAGAGAACCAGTTGATCAAATCTTGAAAAAGCTGAGGCTTCCCCAAAAAAGCACCGAAAAAGCAGATTTTTGGAAATATAAAACTTTCCAATCTTCAAGAGGAACAAAAAGCAGATGGACCTAGATCAATGAAAACTAAAAAAGTTGACCACCTATTTCTAAAATGTGATGGCCTAGAAGATTAGGATCATGAAAAAGCATGCCTCTATGCATCCCAATCCCGATTCCATGAAGAAAACTGAAAAAGCACCCCATTTGAGCCTTTAAATCTTAAAAAGCAGAAAATTGTATATTTCCTCCTTTGGACACTAACCTGCAAAATATGTGAATAATGGATGCAAAAGCCTTCTTAAATAGACATTGAGTACGAAAAAGTGCCTTATTCCCATGCTTTAAAACTTTGAAGCCAATCTGGAGCCGGGAACGTCAAATGTGGACACCTTTTGAACGATGAAAGATAAAACTAGAAAATTCATCTAAGGCATTGAACCTTGGGCGCCTTTTCTCTTCAGAGTTAGAATATTTTTTAGGATTTTCAACTTTGCTTGTTTTTGAGCTTAGTTCAATCTTCGTTTCCAGATTTTTGACAAATCCGATGAACTCGCTAATAGATTTGTCGAATAGCCTGAAGATTTATGAGAAAGATCTTTTAGAGGCTGCAACTTCTAAAGAGTATTTTTGAGGTTCAAAAGCTTGGGTGCCTGTTGGTGCGTGTTTTATGACACAACAAACATTTTAGAACAAAGTGTCACAGACGCTCTATTCTCTCTTGAAAAACTACTTCCTATGCTAAGATTGCAAGTGAGGTCATAGGGTAATTCCAATGTTTAAGATGAACGCGGATAGGCTTTGTGGTATGGATGTGATTTGTTGTGGGCACAATTAAGATTTTGCAAGTTATTCGGAAAAGTGGAGACATAGATGCAGTATCATTTTGGGTTTTTTGATTTTTTAAAAAAAAGTGAAAAAGATTAAGGGTTTAGAGATCCTATACTATTCCTAAGAAATCAAGAGAAGACGAAGACTAAATGAAACCAAATAAACCATACTCTACTTCGCCACGTTAAACGACAACTACGCAGAGCAAGTGCAATCTTCTAGGAATGTGCTTGTGATTTTCACGTAATGAATAATTACCATCAAATCGAACAACAATTATTCAAACGGAAGTTAAGCATCCACAATGAAGCTCAGTCTAACTTTGCACATTGAGTGAAATCATCTACTCAAAGAAAGTATGAGCTCGGTTTCACCAATCTTCGTTATCAATCAATCATTCTTCTAACACACATCATAATTCAAATTTACTAAGAGAGAAAGAAAATAAGCGACCATGCAACTATTCAACAATCAAGTATTCAAGGCACCTCATGCATTTGAACTTCATTATCAAAGTAGTGTTTTCACAACAATCTCATAAGAACTCTCTCTTTATTTCTACAATCTAACTATCTCAAATCTCCAATCTCTAATCTCTAATTATCTCTAATCCTTCTAATCTTCTAATGAAAATGAGAGAGTGAGGGGGGGGTTTATATAGTTTTCGGAATTACAATGAACGGCCGAAATTGATTCAAGATCAATGGCCTAGATTAAACAGAACTAAACCCTAATTAGGGTTTCCAAAACCTCAATCAGTTAACTAAAGAGAACTCTAGACATCTGGAGTGGCATCCTTATCCACTTGTGCAGCCTCACGTTCGGCGAATCTAGACACGATCAAGTCGACCTCTTCCATGGCGATGTTGGGCAGCACGCTGACATTGTACTCCAGCAAATCCAGACTCTCGGCACACTCTGCAAAAATAGTCGCCCATTCTGACTCCTGCAGCAAGAAAGAACTTCTGATTGCCATGAAGTCGAATATTTTGGTGAAGCTTTCTTTCATGATTGGCCCGGTGGTGGAGAAAATTTTCTGCACATGTTCTCTTAAAATCTTTGGCCGCAAGTGTTTCTTTCTGACAGCATCCTTATCAAGCATATTTGCAGCCATTTCATAAATTTTACTCTGAATTTCATTCGCTTGTTCTTCAACTCTGCCACCATCCTGCTTCACCTTTTCGAGGACTCCTTTCCTTGAGATCAAAGCGTAATACCATCCGTTAAAATCATATGCCGCTCCAGCTTCAATAACCTTGTCCTCAATCAGTCTTTGCTTTGAGATGCCCTTCAGTTCCCGAATACATGGGATGATCCTACTTTGAATATCTTCGAGATTATTCCATGATTCCGCAAGGTCTGCAACTCGTGATAGCATAAAGGAAGCCTGCTCATTTACTTGCGCCAACTTTTCTGCAAACGCCAACGCCTCTTCTCTCCTTTCAGCCATCCAGTCCTTAGCCTCTCTCGCTGTTGTCAGCTCTTCTTCAAAGTTTGCACCTGGTTCTTGTGAAGCATTTGGAGGTAAAGGCGCCACTTGTTCACCTTCGTTTAGTGGCTTGGTCAAGTGTTGGATGTAATCTTTCAGGCGCTGAATTTCTTTCTTATACTCTTTTTTCTTGGCAACTTCTTTTTCTAACCTGGACTTGATGGTAGCCACGGAATTGTCCAAGTCTTCGACCTCCTGCCCTTTTGTCGTCGGATCCATGTTGATGGTCGTGACAGCATATTCATCAGGAGCAATTTCATCTTGGAACTTGTCGGTTGTAGGTATTGCAATTTGTACCGTGCGATTTTCAGCTTCATCTCTCTGGATGGTAGAGAACTTCTTGGCCTTCTTCCTTGGTGCAATTTGCTCTAATCTTGCCAGAAAATCTGTGTCATTGTCCTCCTCAGGGACCTCTACTAGCGCTTTTCTTTTCAATCTTTCTTTCAGCCACTCTGGGATTGTTGGCTGCTCAATTACGTCCTCCTGTTGATCCTGGACGTCTTGTATATCCTGTACTTCCTGCTCTTCCTGAATTTCTGGCGTACTTTGAATTTCTTGGACCAATCGCATACCCTGAACTTCTTGGACGGATGAATCATCTTGGATTCCTTTGAGGGCGGAAATCATTCCTTCCTCGAATTCTCCGTCCATAATGTCTATATCATTATCTGATTCTAGGATTTATGTGCTTGCTGGAGAAAGTTGATCATCATCTTCTACTTTGTAGAAACCCCTTGTTTCCCCGTTTCCTGAATCTGATTGTTTTTGTTTGTTTTCTGAAGTTTTTGAGTTTTTTTGTGTTTTTGCAAGAATATTGAGAGATGGCGATTTTGCAAATAAATAGATAATAAATTCAAATAAATTCTTTCTACTCTGAAAACGATAGATTCTATTGCTAAAATGGATGCCAGTCTATTTGTCAAACTGCTGAGACGATTACAAGAAAGATCCAGATACATGCAAATGAAAAGACAATATTTTATCTGATGAAAAACCTGATTTTTTCTTGCTGCAATAAATGACTGCTGGTAATGGTACGGCTGCAATGAAATGATCCCTTCTCCCTCTGAGAAATGATTGCAATGTCGATCTAGAAGCTGAGGCGACTCTAAGAAAGATGATAGCAGACCAAGATGGAAGGCGTATTTCTCAAGATCAAAGTGTACGGCCCAAATGATGAAGGTACGGCCTACTGCAGGAAAATGTACGGCTGTGTACAGCAGTAATAAATGCAAAAGTACGGCTATCTCAAACTCCTCCAGAATATCAATAAGAATGGCGCCTCAATGTAGAAAGCTCTTCTGAATGTATATCTCTCTGAACTCCTGATGATATGAACCTCGGTGATGCTCTATAATTTCTTCTGAATGAAGAAATCTCTTTGCTGGCAATAGATCGGATGATATTTCACACCCTCTGAATCGCTCTCACTGGAGATGGCTCGTTCCCCAATGCATTCGAAACTGAAACCCTAAAGCTTCCGTTCTCAGACGAAGACTTGATCAATTTTCAATTCACAATAGACATAATGGCTCAATTTCCAATGCAAAACCCTTTATCCTTTGAAAAGTGCGATTTCCTTAATAATAGGGAATATTAAAAGTTCGAACTTTTTATTCTTTTCATATTTCAATAGTTTCAACTCAAATTTTTAATCATAAAATATAATTAAAAATTGGCCCCCTTTCATGATGGGCGACCCCCTTCAGCCAAATCACTTAAGTTATAATAAAATATTATAACTTTATATTATAACGCTTCCACAATTAATATTTAATTAAATCAATTAAATATTAATATTTCTCTCAATATATACCCGAAGCACAAACCGTCTGAAGCTGATGAACACTGAAGTGATTCTGAACGCTATCAATCCATACTGCTAAAAATAGCAGGGGTCCCACACTGAGTGCCAGATACTGCTAAAAATAGCAACTCAGGCTAGAAGTGTCCGAATGAGCCCGAACGAAAGCCAATTGATCAAATACTGCCAACTGAAGCTGAGCCAAGCTCCAACATGACCCTCTGCCCAACCTATCAGCCTACGAGGGTCGCATAATAGGCTAATTCCTATGAACTCAGATGCTCGCAAAAATGGGGACATTACATACTTGTATAGGCTCCACATTTTCAACTGGAGAAGGGATTTTAGCATTTTCCAAGGATTCTCTATCCAAGGCGAGCATTTCTTCTATGTTCCTGGAAGTGGCCGACTGAAGGGGTTTAGACTTGTGCTTCTTTCGAGAAGGGCCTTCATCTATCACTTTACCCTTGTCTTGTCTTGCAGATTTATCGACTTCCTTCCTCTTTCTTGAGTTGGCAGCATCTGTTGGTCCATCTCCACGAGATGCACCGGCATTTGAAGAACAGGACTCTGTATCGCCCATTAATTCGTAGGTGAATTGCACATTTCTCTGTTTTAGGACTTCCACCTGCCGATCTATCCACCACTGAGAGTATTTGAAAACAGGGCACATCAAAGTGGCTAGGTCACACATCTCAGGCTCGAACCATTTTATAGGAGGGAGTGGCTCATTCTCTTGGAAACCTGGCTGCACGTATATTCCATCATCCTGTAGTTGATCAGGCACTTTGAAAAGCTCGGTAGCCCTTATCATGCTTAATGGCAATCTTGACCATAACCTTCTTCTTACGTCATATTCATCTGCTGCATTGGCCCAGAAGTCTTCTAAGTCAACCCAATGCTTGTACCTCTCTCCGTCCACGGTTTTGATGTGATGGAGCGGATCAAAGTTGTTCCTGGATTTGTATGATATGAATGGATATTGTTGAATTTCCAGTCGAGCAGCCTCTGCTGCTTGTGCCGTCGGGCATGACTCCTCCATGTTGCCGATGAAAAACGGAAAGGTGACAGACGCTTTTTGCTTTGGTCTTTGAATATTCTGATACGTTTCTAATTGCCTCAGCACTTCCAGCAATACCATCTTGTTGGTCGGATAGATAGGGAGTCTGTAAGGATTTCCTGAAAATCCTTGGATTCTGATGTAGGTGAACTTAGGATACTGAATGAACCAGAATCCATACCGACTGATTAGGCTCTTGGCTTCGTGTGAGAGTCTTTGGTGCGTTCCGCCTTGAAGAAGCCGGGTGATATACATCAAAAAGGCGTCATGAGCTCGCCGGAAATGAGACTTCTCTTTCAATTGCAGCTGCGGATAACAGTTGTAGGCTTTGAATTGCCCTTGGCCATTGCCAACCACACCTTTGCAGGTCAAGCCAGGATACTTGTAATATCTTGCAAGTGAATATACAATGTATGAGCTCATGTGGAAAGTTTTGGTCTCTTCAAAGTTGACCAACTGCTTGTGCAGGCTATCACTAATCATTCTGGACCAATTGAACATCTTGACTCCAGTGATTATCTCATCAATAAAATAGTACATCCAGTTTTCGAAAGGAGCACTGTGGGCACTGCCTACTATTTTGTTTAGTAGCAAAACAATGTCACCATATTCCTCTTTGAAATGGGTTCTGATCAATTTCTTTGGCATCTTGCCTGCAGTAGGCTTGGGTTTTAGTAACCAGTTCTTGTTTATGTTGGACGCACAGAGATCCTGCTGGCTCTTATAAAGCTTGATTGCATCTTCCTTGGTGCGGTAGGATGTTCGATTGTACACTGGAATTCCAAAGGTTTCTTGGATTGCTGGCTCGAACAAGTAGGCAAGGACTCTTCCGTCAGGAGCTTCTATTTGTCTGTCTTGTGCATTGTAGTGTAGTGCGCATTCTACCATCAGCTTTGGGCATTCTTTTGCTGGTGGAAATCCAGCTGCGTGGACGATTCCATTGCGCATCATCCTCATGGCAATTGGTGTAGGCAGACGTCCATCAGTCCCGTACATTCTCTTCCGGAAGTCCTCGAGATCAACGTGGCCAAGATCAGTGTCCACGACGTGCTCCCACTTGGACTTGATTTTTGATTGTGTTTGCACACCTTTGCTTGCAAACTTCATCCTGACTGCTTCGAAAAATAGATCTGCAAGAAAAGTAGAATAATCAGAATTCGAAATCTAAATTACTTCGAAGGACATTCCAGCTAATTATCAATTAGACTTCATGAAAAAATGAAGCTGGAAAGAAAATAAACGATGAAGTTTCATGTTAAAATGAAGTGGACAAAACAAATCTGCCTTGTGACTTCTTGGAGAAGTGATCACGATCACAATGCAAGCTGATAAAATTCTGTCTCTTTTACTTTGCTGCAAATTTCTTCAACAAGTTTCTTCTCACACCTTCTTCAAAAATCGAATGATTGCACAAATGAGAAGTGAAATCACTTATAGAGGTGAGAAGATCGATTATTTTAGCAAATTTGCATTGTTTCCTTCGAATCGAGTTTGAACTAATCTTTCACTTTGCTTCCAGATGGCAAGTTCTATCCTTAATAATCTCGTCCGGGAAAGTTTCCAATTTCATTTCCAGTCCAACAAAGCTCTTTGTCTTTCTTTCCAATTTCGAATTTTTTCAAGACTTATCCTTTTGGGCGTTGGAAAATAAATGATTAAAATAATTAAAATAATTATTTTATGTGTCCATTCCAACCCATTCGTTTTATGGCGAATTATTTTTGATTTTCGAAAATTTCCTCATCAATGCCTTAGGCGAATTTTAACTTTCTCAATCTTCTTGCCAAAATCTCTATCATCCAATTTCATTTGGCCATGATTTTTTTTATCGTTTTTTCAAAATTTATTTGGCCACGTCGAATTTTATTTGGCCATATCTCCTTTCTCGTCTAAAATTATTTTGCCATGTCCAACTTTATTTGGCCATTTGCTTGATTTTTCCACAATTTTTCTAGCCATGTCCGATTTTATTTAGCCGTTTGCCTTTTCAAAATTTATCTAGCCAAAATTCATTTCAACTTCCTAGGCATTTTGGATTTGGACTTAGGCAAATTTTCCTTCTTTTCAAGCATGGTGAAATTTTAAAGTGTCAAGCATGTAATTTTTTATTTGTCCAAGGTTTAGACTTAGGCAAAATTTTAATTTTTTCCCACTCTCCAATACATGGCGGATTTCATCTATGTTTTGGCCATCAAATTTTCCTTAACTTTGCTTTTTCTTCATGGGGCGGACTTCATTGTTTGCATGCCATTTCATTCTTCTACCCAAGGCGGACTTTGCTAGTTTCCTTGCCAATTCATCAATATGGTGGGCGGACTTTGGTTTGTGGTTAACCATTTGCTCATTGCCTTAGGCTTTTTTCTCTTTTACATTGGACGGACTTCCTCAAATGTTTTGCCATCTCATCATTTTGGCTTAGGGCGGACTTGGGTCTAACTCTTGCCATGTCATTGCTTGCTGGGCGGACTTGCTCAATAGCCTTGCCATTAGACATATGAACATAGGCGGACTTCCTTCATTTTGATGCCACACAAGGGTGGACTTAGGCTGTGACCTGGCCATTCAACCCTTTTTCAAGGGCGGACTTGCTTGATTTTATTGCCATTTACCATTTTTCCTTGGCTACGCCTTAGCCATTTTATCCTTTGCTTTGGGGCGGACTTTGCTTACTTTGTTGCCATCTAATCTTTTGGCTAAGGCGGACTTTAGGTCTTGGCTTGCCACTTCCTCTTTGACTAAGGCGGACTTCAGCCTTTTCTTTGCCATTGGAGCTTTTGTTGAGGGCGGACTTGATGAAATGTTTGGCCATTTGCATAGGGCGGACTTCATTGTTGGTCTTGCCATTTACATTTGAACATAGGCAGACTTCCTTGCTTTGCTTGCCACTCACCATCTCTAGCTGGGTGGACTTTAGCATATGGATGGCCATTCATAGGGCGGACTTGGGCTTGTGGTTGACCATTGCCTCATTGCCTTAGACATTTTCCTCTTTTACAAGGGCGGACTTCATGCATTTGTTTGCCATTGACATCTTTTACCCAGCCACACAAGGGCGGACTTCATAGAATTTTTGGCCATTGACACTTTTTTCTTGCCACAGCCATTATCTGGCTGAAGATTTCTGATGCTAATTCCATACTTAGGCGAATTCTTCAGTCTCCTTCATGATTGTTCAGTCATAACCTTGCCATGGTCACTCAGATTTTTTATGAATTTCTCAGATTTTCTCATGAATTGCTCAGATTTATTGATGGATTTCCTGATTTTCAACCATTTTTTGTAATTTTCCAGAATTTTTACCAGATTTTCACCATTTTTGAGCAAATTTTCCAGATTTTTTGAACTTTTTATGTGATTTTCCAGAATTTTACCAAAATTTCAAAAAAAATTCGAATCGATTTTCTAAGAGTTTCGTTGATCTTTTCGAACTTCTGAGTGGCTTTTTGAAACTCGTGACCTTTCTAAATATAGAAACTTTCTAAAAATAGAAATTTTCCAAAAATAGCAACTTTCCAAAAATAGACCCTAAAAAATAGGGATCCCAGAATTGCCCAAAAGTGCCAAAAAAGTAGGTCCTAAAAAATAGGGGGCCCGGGGTGAGAAACCCTAAAAACTTGGAGGTGTCGGATTTGACTGAAACAATACTCGATCTTCGTCTCCCAGGCCTTCTAAGCACGATGGTGACGTTTATTCAGTGATCCAAGCTAAAATTGACTTGCTTGATTCGAGTGATCATTCAAAATTAAGACTCAAAACCCCCAAACGAAGAGCAGACAAAACGAGGAACGCGAAAGCAAAACCCTAAAAAGCAAACAACAAGGGTCCCCATTTGCAATGGGGCGAGGTGTGAATTAGGTCACAACAGTGCCCCTAGCTAGCTAGGGCACCCATGAATCCCAAAGTTAGCCATTTTTAATGTTTTCTCTAATCTTCAGGTGAATTTTTTGTTGAATTCGCATTTTCGGCCGTTCAGGACGTCCGATGAACGAGATGCTAGATTTGTTGGATAGCTTGACGAAATTTCAGATGATCTTCTTAGAGGTGACTAGCCCCAAAAACTGCATCTGATGGCCTAAATTCCTAAGCGCCCCTAGCTACCTGGGGTGCCCAACCATTCCAAACTTAACCACTTTTTGGACATTTTCAACTTTCTTTTGAACTTCCATTTTGCACATGTTTTTGCCTCCATTCAATCTACAATATCTAGCATTTGAAAAATCTTCGGAGCTCATTGATGAATCCATCGCAAAGCTTCTTCAAATCTGAAGGAAACTTCTTGGAGGTTTCAAACCCTAAAAACCACTTTTGGATGCTCAAAATGTTGGGCGCCCCTAGCTAGCTAGGGCGCCCAACTCTTCCAAAGTCAATTTATTGTGAATTTCATCCTTCAAATCTGATCTCTTTTGTTCCTCATGATCAATTCTTCATTCAATCTGAAATTGCCAACAACTAATGAATCTGATGGTCTAACTAAGATATCCACTAGAAAGTTTGAAGAATTCTGAAGCTAGTGAGCATCTTGGAAAACCCCAAAAACTGATTTAGGTCTCCCAAAACCCTAGGCGGCGCCCAAGGATCCCGGAGTTAGATTATTTTTGATGATTTTCCTGATTTGTACTTTGCTTCTCTGATAAAACCTCTCTATTCGATCCAAGATTCCAGCCATTCAACAGCTCCCGTGCACTTGTTGATGGTTCCACAGCAAAGCCAAAAGAATTCTGAGGAAGATGTCTTAGAGGCACAAACCCTAATTCCAGTTTTTGACCCCTTGAAATGTTGTGCGCCCCTGGCTAGCAAGGGCACCTTTACTTGCCAGAGTTAGTTTTTCTAATCATTTTTTCTACTCTCTTTGTTCTTCATCCTCCACTCCGCAGTCGGCAGCTGCTTGTTCATCAAATGTCAGAGAGTAAAAAAATATGCTAAGGCATGAACAACTAGGCGCCTTGACTGGACAGGGGCACCTAGCACCTCCAATGTTAAACAAATTCTTACCATTTTCAAGATTTTCTAACTCCCCTCCTTTGTTCTCCGTTTCTTGAGCATCTTTCGCCTTTGATAAATCTGTGCAGGGTTTGAGACCTTGATTTTGACACTTGGCAGTTGACCATACTCCATTGAAGACCTCGAAGCTCCTGATTTAGCTTATGAAAAAGCAAAATAGACCCACCAAAGAAAAACTGATCTTTTGACAATTTTGACTAGACCTACCTGATGAGGAAGTATTTTCAAACAAACAAAATCAGTTTGATCCCTTGAAGCAGAAATTCTATTTTTAGCAACTTTCTATTTTTAGAAAATTCTGGTAGTATCCATTTGAGAAGAAACTCGGAAAAACCCAGAAAAGTCTATTTTTAGAAAATTTCCTAAAAAGTAGGGTCGAAAAACTAAGACGTGGATTTTGTAGATAAGGTCGTGTTGATGTGTTTTTTGTGACCACACCAAACAGCAGAATAAAGTTACCAACGGCTACTCTATTCTCTCTTCATCAAAGTATCTAGCATGCTAAGATTGCGAGAAAGTTCATGCATTCAACTGCAAGGTTCCTTTTATGCAATGGATAGTCTCAGTTGGTTCGTTGTGATTTGTTGTTATCACGAGGGGACTTACGCAATTGTTCAACAATAAACAGTAGACGGCAGATTAAAGGGTTTTCATGTGGTTCGAAGGATTTGTCAATGAAGTGGAAGTTTCCTAATACTAACCAAAAAAGTGCGGAATTTGAATGGCTACAGGGATTAGAAAGACTATGAACTACTCTAAGGTGCAGGATGTGGCGATCAACTTTCACAGACTTCAACCAGACTTCGCTTTGCCTCGCTCCGGACAGCCTCCACGGAGTCGGCGCAATCTTCAAAGGGAGTAACTGAAATTTTCGGATTACAATTCAACAATGAAGACATCGTCACGACAATGCATACCAACATGAAGATCGTAATCAAAGTTAAGTCCACAAGTTTCCAGTTGACCATGCAAAGCGAACTCACCATCAGCGAGCCCACTAGTGGTATGGATAAACGAAGTTTGCTCAAATTGAATACCACATTCCACAATTACCAACTACTTGTATGAAATGAAATTTATTCTACTTTAAGTTCTACTTTAAAATGCTAAGTGATTCGGAAAGACGAAGGAGCCTTGCTAGCTACTCACAACAAAAGACGAAATCATCATCAATAAAAACTCTTTTTATTATGAAAGTGTTCACAACAACTTCTTACAAAGCATTCAATGAGAAAGCTTTCCTTCCTCTTCAAACTATGCTATGCTATCAAACTAAGCTAACTACTATGCTATCTCTCCCTTCTATGTTCCTAGCTCTCTATGATCTCTAATCTAATAATGTACAAATGAGGGGGGATGCCCCTTATATAGCTGGCCAAGTCCAATGGACGGCTCAGATTACAATCAAATGGATGGCCCAGATCGTGCCACCTCAACCCTAAACAAGATTCACCTAAAAACTGCCACAAAGAGGAGGGGCAATAAATGAGCCAAAAGATTCCCACTCGCACCCGAAACATCATGGGCAATTAATGCCCACCATCCTCTTCCAGAAGATCATCTAGAAGGGCGTTTCCATTCTCTTTCTCCTTGGCTACAAAGTCAATGAATCTAGCCAGCACCATTTCAACTTCCTGAATTGAAAAGGCGGGATGTGATCAAGCTGAAACTCCAGCACCATAACTGTTTGCCCATGCCGAGTACAAGATTTCCTCCAAGCAATTAAAGCATCCTGAGTGTTCTGAATAATACTGGAGAAAGTCAAGGTGTTTTCAAAATCATCTTGAACAAAAGTCTTCACCTCTAAAAAGAAAGGCCCTAATCTATTCTTCAAACCATCTGCAGTCACTTCCTCGGAAGTCAATCTCCTAGCAAAGATAGCCTCAAGTGTGTTCAGGACTCCGTCAAGAATGTTCACCATAGCCTTTCTAACTCTGACCGAATTTGCTTGTGCTGCATCAAAGAATCCTCGGCCTGCGACCACTGAAGAATACCAGCTAGTGAAGTCATATCTATCACCTTCTTGAATTACACCTCCCTCAACCAAAGTCTGCAATGGCATATGCATTAAAGCCTCTAGACAAAGAACAACCTTGCTCTATGTTGACGTGGTTTTTGAGACCGCACCAACACAGAACAAAGTTTCCCAACGGATACTCTATTCTCTCTTGATTAAAGTATTCCGCATGCTAAGATTGCAAGAAAGTTCATGCGTTCAACTCCAAGGTTCCTTTAATGCGAATAGACTCAGTTGGCTGATGTGTATTGCTGTGTACTTACGAGGGGACTTACACAATTGTTCAGACTTCTTGCAGTTAACAGTCAGTATAGAATTTGAAGGGGATTCTTGCGTGTATGATTTGGCAATGTAGTATGTTTTCCTAAATCTAATCAGAAATATGCGGAAAGTAAAGAGTATAGGGCCTAAGAAACTTATATTCTATTCTAAATGCAGGATATGTGGAGTTCAGTTTTGGCAGACTTCAATCGAATTTTACCTAGCCTCGCATCGGACAGCCTCGGTAAAATTGGTGCAATCTTCAAAGGGATAGCAAAGGATGTTCAAATTATGATTTAGCATACAAACACCATCACAATGACGCATATAAGTATACAAATCACAATCGAAGTTAAACACAAGATAATCTCCAGTCGACCACGCAAGGCGAACTTATCATCAACAAGCCGCTAGTGGTATGGAATGAAAGAAGCTACCTCAACAAAACACCACACATCAAAGCTAACTAACTGCATGAAATGAAAATTATACTACTTGGATTCGAAAGGAAGGAGAGACCTTGCTAGCTATTCATGACAAGACGAATTCCACCATCAATGAAAAGATCTATTATCATGAAAAGTGTTACACAACAATCTCCACAAAAGTTTTCAAAGGGAAAACTTTCTTTCTTCTCCACACTAACAAAAATGTCTACAATGCTCTACTATGCTCTAATTAACTTGAAATTTGGATGAGGCGCTCCTCACCACGTGACCTGTCTGTTGATATCACCGCATGCGCCTGACTTACTATTTTTAGCCTGTTTCCAAATTGACTTACTATAAATAGTAAGTGCTCCGTTTGACTTGAAATTTCACCAGCATATAGCCTAAAGGATGCCGATCGCGGTGGTTTACACCGGTTTTCGAAAATTCTGACTTTTTACCCTTCTTTTCAGGCTCCGAAGCTGGAAACCCTAATTTGCTCTGCATGCGTATCAAATGATCTCTGTTTGCTCTCGTTTCTGTGGCACTGCGATCTGAACTGCTGGGAAGCGGCTGCCGGGATGCACCTGCTAAAAATAGTAAGTTCCTTACTGAGTGATTATCTCTGTTTGCATGTCACACCATCGCGAAGCTCTCGAAAAACCCAGAAGGAATCATCCGACATGCAAAAGAAACCCTGACATGCAAACCCTAAAAATAGCCTCGGAAGACTGAATTCTGAAAGTTGTCATCTCACTTTGCATGTTATACCGTTGCGAAGGTCTCGAAAAACCCAGAAGGAATATCCAGACATGCAAAGAAAAACTCTAGATCTGAACCCTGAAATTTGTCCCGGAAGCTAGACTGCTAAAAATAGAAAGTTGTCTATTTTTGCTCAAATTTTGCATACGAGTAGTCTGATGCGCTCTGAATGCCGTGTGACTGTTGGAATCTCAAAAATGCTGACGGATTGCCTGCAATTTCACACTTACTAAAAATAGTAAGTACCTCGGAATCAGACGAAAACTTGCTAAGAGCCTGCTGGAAGCATGCAGACAACAACGTTAAACTCAGTTTTCAATTTATTCACTTTGTTCAACCTTGGACGGACCAGGAAAGATGAAACCCTAATTTTCAGACTTGGCCAATTTCACGCTTAAACTCAATGACGAGCACAATCCTCGAAAGGCGGACATCGGAAAAAAGACAGAGCAAGAGAGAGAGAGGAAAACCCAAGCCAAAAGACCAGAATGGAGCAAAATTTAGGGGGTCCCCATTTTGAATGGGGTGATGTGTGAAAAGGTCACAACATCTGGCAACTCCACGGGAAAGTGTTGAAAAACACTTTAAGAATTGAACTTCGATTAATCTTCCTCAAACCATCATACAGAACGGATACCTACTCAAAAGGGGAGAAGAATCCGATATTGGATCCGAACACTTTCATCTAAGACCCTGTGAGTGTGTGCATTCGTTCCATCTCTAAACCATATCGACTTCCGGAATCGGCTGCGGCAAGTTATATAAATATCTTAACTTCAAAAGCATCCTGGACATTGCCTCGCTGCCGGTCAGGCGTCCATAGCCCCGACAAGGTTATCGCTACAATTCTCACGAATATTGCTCCACTGCCGGCCGGGCGTCCATAGCCCCGGTGGAGTTACTCGCATGTTCCCAAAACCAATATTTCATAATATTTTTCTTTCATTTCTCATTTTCTTTCTTTCTTGTTTTTCAGATATTTCTTTTAAGCACATTTTCTTTCTTCATTTGATTTCCGTCAATTCCTTGATTGGCTGGCAGGCAATGAAGCCTCCAATGGGTCTGAGAATTGTAGTGGCGCTGAAGCAAGATGTAAAATTTTCACCTGCCAAGACCTTTCCCAAGAAACCAAAATGACCTAGAATGGAGATAGGTAAGATTTTTAAGGTCTTTAGACTCGTGTGTTAAGACACAATAACGGGCTAACCTCCCGAGACGAGTTCTATCGTTAACTGGATGATAACAAGAGGAAAACAACCTTAGTCCTTTTCAAAAATTTATGCAAATTCCAGTGGAAAGAAACCACGTTGTGAGAATTTAAAACCATCATCACCCCCTTCGCAACGGGAAACCCTAAAATCCCTGCCCATTCCAAACCAAAACCACTTGAGCGGACAACTCAAGGGACGGAAACGCCAAACCAAAAACCCAAAGGGCAACAAACCAAAACCAAAAACGGAACAGGAAAGCAAACGGGAAAGCAAATCTAACCTAACTATGTTACAAAGCAGGCTCTCGGAGAGAACCTAAGACTGGAAATAATGCTTAAGGAACTGTCCGTTGACGGGCAACGGGACATCCTCCCCTGTCAATGTACGCAATCTAAATGCATTATCTCCAAGGATTTCAGAAATCTGATATGGGCCCAACCACAATTTATCGAACTTGTCGTGATCACCTTTCTTTTCGTGGGCCTTGTCCCAATATAAAACCAAGTCAGAAATCCGGAAAGACTTGATCTTAGCTTGTTTATCAAACCATCTCTTCACCACTGCTTGGTGTTTTGCCAAATTTTCAAGGGCTTCATCCCTTTTCTCTTCTAAGTGCATCAACTGGGACAATCTTGTCCGAACCTGATCCTCTCCTTCGAGGTATTCTTGAATGAATTGGAGTGTTGGTATCCTTAGCTGTACTGGAAAAACTAGATCCTGTCCGTAGACCAAGTGGTAGGGAGATGTTCCCAAGGAACTCTTTGTTCTTATCATGTCTGCCCATAGAGCAAACCTCAACTGCGTGTGCCAATCTTTCGGATTCTTGTCAAGCAACTTCTTAATGGCATTCAATAAATTTTTGTTTGTGGACTCTGCTAGTCCATTCCCTTGCGGATAATAATTGGAGGAAAACTTCAGCGTAATTCCATACTCAAAGGCCCAGTTAGAAAACTTCAGCGATGAGAAATCCGAACCATTGTCGCTGACGAGGACATGAGGGCATCCAAATCTTGTCACAATGTTCTCCTCAAGGAACCTAATAACCACATCTGGCGTGCACTGCTTCAGGGCCTGGGCTTCTGTCCATTTGGTGCAATAGTCTGTCGCTGTCAAAATATATCTGTGTTGTCCTGATGACGGTGGATTGATCATACCAATAAAATCTAGTCCCCACTTGGCAAAAGGTCTCACTTCAATCACTGGTTGCAAAGGCATCGCGGGGTGCCTTCCTCTATTCGCTGCTGTCTGACATACGTGACAAGCCTTCACATGTTCATATGTGTCCTTGAAAAGCGTGGGCCAATAATATCCAGCCCTCAGGATTTGATGAGCTATGGCTAAACTTCCTCCGTGCCCGGTTCCAAATTTCTCATGGAAGTGTTCCATTAACTGCTTCGCTTCTTGTTTTCCTACACATCTCAAATAAATCCCTTCATAGTTCCTTCTGTAAAGAACTGATCCTTGAAGCATAAATCTTTGACTTTTCATCCTCAAGGCTCTCCGCTGTACTGGATTTAGGTGACGAGGGCATCTGTGATTCAGCAAGTAATGAACTGTGTCGTCGTACCACTCTCCGGGAGACACTTCCTCCAATACATATGTCTGTTGAACTAATTATGGACCAACCATTGCGATCGTTTGAGCCAAGGCTTGTCCTCTGACCAATTTCATAGGCTGTATCTCTATGTCGTATTCTTGCAAAGTGGCGACCCACTTACCTCTTCTTTCTCCTAACTCATTCTGCATTAGCAGAGTTTTTACTGTAGCATCAGGCACGATTGCGTGAACCTTGCTCCTCAAGATATAATGTCTGAATTTCTTGACAGCTTTCACTAAAGCGTATGCTTGCTTTTCAATGCTCGGATATCTTAACTCTGCTTCTTTCAAAGGTGCACTCATAAAAGCAATTGGATGCTCATCCTTCTCTTCTGTTCTTTGTGTCAACACTGCGGCGCAGGTATGCTCATAAGCAAACGAATATAGATAGAAAGGCTTTGTGTAGTCTGGACTAACCAACATTGGGGCGTCCACTATAGCTTGCTTGATTTCATCAAAAGCCTTCCTAGTTTGTGGGGTCCATTCAACCTTTGCATCTTTCTTCAGCATCTCATTTAATGGCCTCACTATTTCGACAAATCCAGTTATAAACTTTCTGACGAAATTGATCTTGCCAAAGAATGATCTCAATTCTTTCTGACTTCCGGGCAAACCAATCCTTGAAATAGCTTCAATACGCTCGGGGTCAATTGATATGCCCTTCTCTGAAATGACGTGACCCAATAACTTACCCTCTGTGACACCAAATATACACTTCTTAACATTTAAAGAGACACCAAATCTTCTGCATCTATGAAATATCTTTCTTAAATCTTCAACATGGTCTCCTCTTTTCTTTGAGAACACGGTCAAGTCATCCATGTAAATAATTATGCACTTTCCGACAAGGTCTCGAAAAGCGATATCCATTGCTCGCTGGAAAGTGGCTCCTGCGTTGATTAGGCCGAAAGGCATTCTTCTGTACGCAAAGGTTCCCCATTTTGTGGTGAACGTTGTCTTCAATCTATCTTCATGTTCAACCATCACTTGATTGTAGCCTGAATATCCGTCCAGAAAGGACATCATCTGTGAACCATTCACTATCTGCAATACTTCATCTAATGAAGGCAAGGGGTAATTATCCTTTTCAAAGGCTCTATTCAAATTACGGAAGTCTACGCATAACCTTATTTCTCCATTCTTCTTTCTGACTGGAACAAGATTGGCGACCCACGTGGAGTGCCTCACTGGAAAAATGATCCGGACAGAAAGAAGCTTCTTGACTTCCTGATAGATCAACGGCTCTAATAATGGATTCACGGGCCTTTGCCTTTGTCTGAATGGCTTACTGCCTGGCTTCAGTGGTATTGTATGGGTAATCAATGAAGTATCATATGTCTTGAGATCTTCGTATCCCCAGGCTATCACTTTCGGAAATTCTTTCATTACTTTCAAGATGCCTTCTTTCTCTTTAGGTGTACAAACTTTTCCAATAAAAACATTTTTCACTTGTTCATCTGTTCCTAGATTGACAACTTCACAATCATTGCCTTGAGTGCTTTGATTTCTGCTCAACTTATCAGTATCAAATAACCTCTCTAATTCAATCATTCCTCTTGGAATGACATTGGTCTTTAAATTCAAAATCCCTTCTGTGTCGTATTCAGCTTCCTCGATCTCCTCTTCATCGATGATTTCTGCTTCAAATACACCCGAGCACATGAGAAAATCCAGAATCTGTTTATCATCATCAAACACCTGAAAATTCTTTATGTTATCAGGGATGGCCGGGGTTGAAACCAACTCTACTGTAAACTTTTTCAACCCTTCCATTGCTAATGGTTCCAACGAGCTGGCAGCTTGTGCAAGAGAATTTGCAACAATATTCTTGGATCTGTAAACTTGTTTTATATTGAATGCGTCAAAGCTTTCTATGAGGTCCCATACTCTGTTGCGATAGCGGCCCAACCTCTTATCGTGGCAGGCGAACTGCTTTCTTACTTGGCGGACCACGATGTCAGAATCTCTGATGGCGTGTACAATCTTGGCTCCCTTCTGAATTGCAAGGAGTAATCCATGAATCAAGGATTCATACTCAGTAACATTATTGGTGCATGAGAACTGGAGCCTATAGGCACCCAAATAAGCCTCCCCTGTTGGGCTAACTAATTCAAATCCTGCTCCATTTCCCTTCTTTGACTTTGATCCATCAAACCTCAAAGTCCATACTTGATCCTGTGTAGGGGCGCTGGGAGACTGAACGGGTGCATCTTCCTGATTGCATACCTCTGGAACCTTTTCTTCAATCTTAGACTGAGTTGTATCATCTTTTACAATTTCCTCTATTAAAACACTGTTTTCTTCATTCATCTTTTGATGTTCTTCTTGCAATGGAGTCTGTGGAACGAGCCTTGCAACTTGCTCTAATGCTACTTTGCACATGGCGCATGTGATCTCGGAATGAAAAGCCTCATGTATCCTGCACCAGTTAGGGAGCAGCAAATCCTTGATGGAAGCATCTTTACCTAACTCCATTTCTTGTTTCACACTGTTAAGGACAAAGTCCCTGAAGTTTTCAAATGTTCCTCCACTCTCACTATCACTTGAGTCACTTTCAATCAACACTTCGGTGGAGGTCATGGCATCTTCAAAACATTTTCTCTCACCTGGGCTTTGCAGCATCAATACCTCTTGCTTGACGGGCCTATATGAGCCTAAGTCAGTCTCTATAAACATAATTTCATTATCCTCACCATATTCAGTGATCATCAATTTAAGCCTTGGTGTGCTTTCGATCTTGATTTGATTTGGGATTCCCTTCCATGGAAGCCACATGTGGGAGAAGTCAGTCGCAATGTATCCATTTAGCTTTCTGGCCCAGTCTCTACTCAGCAACATGCCGTACCCATCTGGTATATCGACCACTGATATGTCAATACAGCTCTGAATTCGGGGATCAGCTGACAACTACATGTGAATGTTATTCAATTCTCCAACGACTGGAACTTCAGTCTTGTCAAGCTGAGTCATCTTCTTGGTAGTTTGCAATGGGACTATACCCAATATTTGACACACCCTTAACGGCATGACATTGCTTGAAGCACCAGAATCAATCAAACAATTGTGCAATAATTTTCCAAATATTCTAACTGATACCAAGAATGGGGCTGGTTCATCTCTCCCCTAATAAAATACCACTGGTTTCTTGTTTTCATTTGCTGGAGCACTCTTCTTTTCCTCTCTTTCATTCCGCTGTGGAACTTGATTATCACGAGTGACCGTTTGTGTTTGCTCTTGCTTTTGCTCTGTGGGCAAATTGGATCTGACTCTCCTTTTATCTTCAATTTTTGACTTCTCAGGTTCACTTGAAGATCCTTGTACCATTCCCACAAAACCTTGGGATTGTTGTGGAGTCTCCCACGCGTTGAATGGCGCGTAAGGCACCTCTTCTACCATGTTTGCACTCTGTACGGGACGGGACTGTATGTTTACTGGAGGGTTCCTGGATGTACTAGGTGCCTCTTGAGATGAATTCTTCACAACAGGTGTCTCATACAGACTTCCCAAGATTGTGTCTCTAACTTCTGAGATCTTCATCAACTCATATAGAGGAAGACTGACTTTTATCTTCTTCACTTCTTCTAGCACATAGGAACTTAATCTTTTCATATCATCTCTTGGGAGATTGTCCTTTTGAGGACGCTGCATCACATGGATGGGTTGCTGGTCAGCTTGTTGTCCGTTTCTATTCTGCATCACATTCTGCTGTCTATACTCTGGAGAATCCCGAGGCAAATTTGGATTGTTGTTCGCATTTGGATTCGGCAGGGTCGCAAAATTATTCGAAGGAATTGAGGACATCAAAGGCTCTTTCTGATGATAAGTCCTTTGGTACACTTTGGGTGTTGCTCCTCCGGAAGTCTGAAATGCTTGCACTTCTCTTCTCCCTTCTACCAAAACACCGTTATTGAGAGGTGGGAAAATGTAGTTACCTCGATCCTGAGGCTCCTCTGAATAGCCATTTTGAGCTTCTGAATACATTTGAGCCTCTAAATAAACTTGAGCTTTTTCGTAAACTTGAATGTCTGGCGCTTCCAAGGGACCATTTGCCGAAGCTGGCGGAAATCTGTGATTAACTTCTGGTGGCGCGTAGTCTTGATATTCATACACAACATTGACATTTTCTAGGATTAGTGCCTGGTCATATCTCTGTACTGGGATAATCTCATATCCCGTAGTTGGAGGATTCTCAGTACCCTCCGTGCTTTTTACTTTTCCTTTGAAAATATCAGCCGCTACTTGAAATTCATGGCACTGTAACTCTGAGTGCTGACTTGTGTTATGAAGTCGACACCATCCGGACATAGCAGCTTCTGCCAAAAATACTCTATCCGTGGGACGATTCTCTGGAGGTCGCGGGTTGTCTAGCGGTGATGAACTCCTCCATTATTAGGTCCAGTATTCCAGGACCTCTTTTGATATCCTTGATTGTTATTCCGGTATCCATGGCTGTTGTCGTGTCCATGTCCTTGATGGGCATCTTGATGGTGTTGAGGATTATTTTGATATCCTCGATTGGCACCTGGATGTGCCTGATAATTCTTCAACATAGATTGCATTTGATTATTTTGGTTTCTGAGGTGAGTCACCTCAGATGACAACCTCTTCATTTGTTCTACTAGTTCTTTCATTTCGTCTTTCTCCTCTTGTGCCCTTGCTGGCGGCACTGTGTTCTGGAGGTAGACAGGCTGTGTAACCGGAGTCTGGGATAAAGGTACCCCGGGGTGGAGAACCAATTGATTAGATGGTGCCGGAACTGGGTTTAATGATGGAATCTGCTGGTTCCATGCTAGTCCAAGAGTTTGCATTTGATTGTTTGTCGTCATCAAGCCTGTGTACAACGAAGGCCCAGTTATGTTTTGTCCCATATTCTGACTCACTTCCACAGCCTTTGCATACGCTTGATTCATATCTGCCGGAATGGGATGAGCTTGTCTCACGAACATTGCGGTCAATGGGTCCAAGGCTGCATAATAGTTTTCTCTAGCATCAGCAACAATGTACAGAGTGCGTAGCCTTGTGAGAGCTTTCTGGAATCTGTTATTGAAGGCGTGGATAGGCTCTTTGTCTTGTCTTCTCACTTTCGTGAATTGGCGGAAGAGCTCTACCGGGGTGATCGGAATACCAAACTTTCCAATGAATGCTTCTTTCATTTGCTCCCATGTTCTGATAGACCCAACTGGTAAGTGTATAAACCAAAAGTGCGCTTCTTCCCCCAAGGAATACGGGAACAATCTGCAAGCCACATCTGCGTATGCAATTTGTCTATTTCGCAAATGATCTTCAAACATCTTGATGTGATCTTCTGCAGTACGGTTTGGGTCATTAACTTGATACTTGGTGCAGAAGTGCTCCGGGTTTTTCGGCATGTCATGGTAATCTGCAAACTCAAGAGGGGATGGATTAGTAACTAGCCACGTAGCACCATTAGGAGCTGGTTGACCTCCTTGTTGACCTCCTGGTTGAGCCATTGCTTGAATTGGTTGCCGCCTTTGGTATACAACTACTGGGGTTGTTCGCTGTTGGGGTGTAGTAGCCTGGACTAGTTGTTGAATAAACACTGGTGTAGAAACTTGAACTGCTTTTGGTTGAGTAAACCTTGAGACACTTGGTGGAGTTCGGAACAAACTTGTAATCTCCTCTCCGCTTTCTTCACTAGACTGAACTTCTTCGTTCGAAAATATTTCTTTGCTTGACTCAACTTCTTTACTTGAACGGACTTCTTTCTTCTTCCTTGCCCGAGTAGGCAATTCTAACTCCACAAAATCTTTGTGTGAACTTGGCGTGGATCTCAGGATTCTTTCAACTTATCGGGCGAGAATGAACTAATTTGATCCAGGATGTAGCTGATCACTGACGGTGAGGAAGAGGAGCAAGTGGTTGTCTTTGATTCAACAAGTTTCATTCAATTGCAACTTGAATTTCAATAGCCTTCTCTTCTTCTTCCTCCAACACGAAGCAAGTTCTCATGTACTGGGCGTAGCTCTCCTTTGTCCTCCAGGCGAGATTGTTTAGTCCTGAAAGGATGTCCTCTTGGTCGTCATTGAATCCCAAGTTAGGCTGCAACACTGGAAATATTTCTCTATGCGGTAGCACCATCTTTAATCATGATAATTCTTCTTTCTCCAATGAATTTCCTTTTTGAATGGAAATCCCTTCTTTGTTTGAATGTGATTGCTTCACTGCAAAGAATCCTTGAAGGCCCTCCTTCTAGTGCCAGTTTCTGTTGACGTGGTTTTTGAGACCGCACCAACACAGAACAAAGTTTCCCAATGGATACTCTATTCTCTCTTGATCAAAGTATTCCGCATGCTAAGATTGCAAGAAAGTTCATGCGTTCAACTCCAAGGTTCCTTTAATGCGAATAGACTCAGTTGGCTAATGTGTATTGCTGTGTACTTACGAGGGGACTTACACAATTGTTCAGACTTCTTGCAGTTAACAGTCAGTATAGAATTTGAAGGGGATTCTTGCGTGTATGATTTGGCAATGTAGTATGTTTTCCTAAAGCTAATCAGAAATATGCGGAAAGTAAAGAGTATAGGGCCTAAGAAACTTATATTCTATTCTAAATGCAGGATATATGGAGTTCAGTTTTGGCAGACTTCAACCGAATTTTACCTAGCCTCGCATCGGACAGCCTCGGTAAAATTGGTGCAATCTTCAAAGGGATAGCAAAGGATGTTCAAATTATGATTTAGCATACAAACACCATCACAATGACGCATATAAGTATACAAATCACAATCGAAGTTAAACACAAGATAATCTCCAGTCGACCACGCAAGGCGAACTTATCATCAACAAGCCGCTAGTGGTATGGAATGAAAGAAGCTACCTCAACAAAACACCACACATCAAAGCTAACTAACTGCATGAAATGAAAATTATACTACTTGGATTCGAAAGGAAGGAGAGACCTTGCTAGCTATTCATGACAAGACGAATTCCACCATCAATGAAAAGATCTATTATCATGAAAAGTGTTACACAACAATCTCCACAAAAGTTTTCAAAGGGAAAACTTTCTTTCTTCTCCACACTAACAAAAATGTCTACAATGCTCTACTATGCTCTAATTAACTTGAAATTTGGATGAGGCGCTCCTCACCACGTGACCTGTCTGTTGATATCACCGCATCGCCTGACTTACTATTTTGCTTTGTTTCCAAATTGACTTACTATAAATAGTAAGTGCTCGTTTGACTTGAAATTTCCTGACATATAGCCTAAAGGATGCGATCGCTGTGGTTTACGGTTTTGAAATTGACTTTTTACCCTTCTTTTTAGGGCTCGAGCTGGAAACCCTAATTTGCTCTGCATGCATTATCAAATGATCTCTGTTTGCTCGTTGTAGCCTACTTGCGATTTCATTGATTCTGAAGCTGGAAGCGGGACGCCTGCTAAAAATAGTAAGTTCCTTAGAGTGATTATCGTTTGCATGTCACACCATCCGTGAAGCTCGAAAAACCCAAGGAATCATCCGACATGCAAAGAAACCGACATGCAAACCCTAAAAATAGCCTCGAAGACTGAATTCGAAAGTTGTCGTCTCACTTTGCATGTTATACCGTTGCGAAGGTCTCGAAAAACCCAGAAGGAATATCCAGACATGCAAAGAAAAACTCTGCATCTGAACCCTGAAATTTGTCCCGGAAGCTGGACTGCTAAAAATAGAAAGTTGTCTGTTTTTGCTCAAATTTTGCATACGAGTAGTCTAATGCGCTCTGAATGCCGTGTGACTGTTGGAATCTCAAAATTGCTAACGGATTGCCTACAATTTCACACTTACTAAAAATAGTAAGTACCTCGGAATCAAACGAAAACTTGCTGAGAGCCTGTTGGAAGCATGCAGACAACAACGTTAAACTCAGTTTTCAATTTATTCACTTTGTTCGACCTTGGACTGACCAGGAAAGATGAAACCCTAATTTTCAGACTTGGCTAATTTCACGCTTAAACTCAATGACGGGCACAATCCTCGAAAGGCGGACATCGGAAAAGAGACAGAGCGAGAGAGAGAGAGAGGAAAACCCAAGCCAAAAGACCAGAATGGAGCAAAATTTAGGGGGTCCCCATTTTGAATGGGGCGATGTGTGAAAAGGTCACAACACTCTGATAGATGCGAGCCTCTCCCCAAGCCTGATCAACTACGTCCATTTGTGCCATAATGCCAGAGGCCTGCTGATAGGAATGAGCAAGATCTACCATAAACTTCTCTGTCTCAATGCGAACATTAGCGACCCATTTATCTGCCTCCTATGCCATCCTCCTCAAGTCCTCCAAGCCGCTAATTGATTCTCTGGGAAACTTGGCTAGGAGCTCAATTGCTGGATTCTCATGCCCACAAGGACAAGACAAGTGTTGTACATAACCAATCAATGTTTTGTGCTCCTTCAATCTTTTATACTTGCCTTCAGTTCGGAGCAGCCTGTCCTTGAGTGCTTGATAGGAGTTATCACATTCCTCGATTATTTGTGCTCCAATGGGGCGGCCTAACTCCATGGTAGTGATCACATAGTTCTCTAGAACAGCCTCATCTTGATCACACTCAACCCTAGGTACAACCACGTGAAGCGTGCAAAAGCCATCTTCATTTATTGAAATCTTTGAGAACTTTCTAGCCTTCTTCTTTGTTGGAGGTGCACTGATCCTACTCAAGAATTCTTCCATCTCAATTGTTGGATCAGTTTCTTCAATGGGGTCCCTTCTCATCCTGTCCCTTAGCCAATCTGGCACCACCTGCTGCAAGTCAAAAATAATGAATGGTTATTCATCCCTTGCTTCCTCTTCACAAACTTCTTATCTGCCTTCATCCTGACGAGGCTCATCAATCTCTATAGGCTGAGTACCTCCAGAACCTTGGACCTCTTGCCCTGTAGTAGTGTCATCCTCCAAAGCTGCCTCAATCTCACACTGGAAGCGAGTATCCATGGCCGTTTTTTCCTCCTCTTCCTTTTGGTTCTCTCTTATAGGTGCGTTGACACTCTGGCCAATGGACTCCCTACGAGGTGGCTGATTTGCCTCCTATAATTCCTGTTCTTCATTCAACCTCACGCTCTTGTCCGCAAACAATGAAACTTCCTGCACACTCAGAGAGTGAGTCCTCAATGGCCTATGTGATGCCTCCTTAATTCTTTGGGGCTCCGGCTGGACTGGTTCTTTTCTTCGTGGCTCTAGAGCTCGAGCAACCTGCTTCTTCTTCCCAACAGTTGAAGGCCTATGATCTCCCATTAAGTTATAAGAGGAATTGACCTACCCTTAAGCCTATTCGCATGCTTTCCTACCCAACCTCGCGTGAATGTCAAGACTGGTATGCAAAGCGTATCCAAATCTGTAATCTCTAGCTCCGACCAATCCGGAAGTGGGAGTGGTGTATTCCTCACTGTCTCATAATCAGCCTGCATAACATTCACATCTTCATCTATCTGATCTGGCACCAAAACAATTTCACATTCCCTAATCATGCTCAATGGTATCCTCGAAAACATTCTTCTCCTTACTTTAGCATCATCCGACGCACTTGCCCAGAAATTTTCAATGTGTGCCTTATGTCTGAATTCCTTAGACAATATCCATCTGATATTTCTATGAGGATCACAATGTTGCCTGCTAGTATGATAAGAAAGGTGGAAACATTGAAGCTCGTTTTCTGCTTCCTTGATTGCCTGCAGTGTAGGACAAACTTTATCTGTATTTTCCATGATGATAGGGAAGTCAAGTCCTTTTTTCTTCTTCTTCTGAATCTTATCATAGGCAATGAGCTACCTAGATATCTCTAGCATCAAAATTACGTTCGTGGGGTATCCGGGCAACCTATATGGATAAGATGAAAACCCCTGCAGCCTGATGTAAGTGAATTTTGAAAATTGGATAAACCAACATCTGTGCCTCTCAATCAGCTCTTGAGCTTCCTTTGCTATTCTGTGATGAGTTCTTTGTTGAAGCGTCCTCATTATATGCATCGTGAAGGCATCATGGACTCTTTTGTAATGAGAAGTGTGTTATCACGGAATCTAGCAACGCTCGTTCCACGGATAACCCCCCTACGAAACTTGTCCGTTTCCTAAGATTCGTGAAGTTCAAGTACGCATAACGGAGTGATTTTCAAGCCACCTCAAAATGCGTTCCCAAGTCTCGAATAGTCAATTCGAGCGTTCCCCCTTGTTCGCCTCGCAAAGACCTTCGAAACGAGATCTTTCGCGACGTTTCACTATTCATACTTAGTAAATTACAAAAAATGCAGTGGCACTGAAAAAGTGCGCTCCTACCCTGAAGCCAGAAATTGACTAAGTCTGGAAATGCAAGGGCGCTAAAATTTAGCGCCCTTGCATGCAGTGAAATTGCCAAAAATGCAATAGCGCTAAATTTTAGCGCCATTACATTTTTCTTCAACACTTAAACTTTTTTTTATGGCCCTGGCACGTTTCTTCATGTTTTCGCGTTTTTCATCAATCGTGCCACTTTTTGTGCCTAAATTTATTACTCGACTTGAGTTAGGTTTTTAATTTTCATTTTCACTTAAGTGAATGAGTTCGCCATTTTAGTTGTTCACATTTTATTTTTCTCTTCTCTCCTCTTGCTGTGCGGGTTTCTTTCAAACTGCAAGTTCGCGTTTTGGAGATTTCGCCGTTTCTTCAACATTCTTCGCATTTTGCTCTGGTAAGTTTTTCGTTTGGCTTTGTCTTCACTCTTTTCATTTGTATGTGTTCATTGTTAAACATACACGTTTTTGTTTCTTACGCATTGTGCTTTCCATTCGCGTTTTGTTCTCACCCTTCAAGTGTTCTTCATTCACGTTTTTCTTCTTCAATGTACATTCCTTCTCTCCATTCGCGTTTTCTGTCCATTGTTTGTCTTCATCGTGGCGAGCTTTTGTTTCCTTACGCGTTTCTTTCCTTATTCTCCTCTATGATCGATGTTCTGTGGAACTTGTATCTATCCAATGTATTCATGTTGAAATCTTTTTGTTTCTCTCTATGCATTTTGGTGAACATTGAAAAGATCTATCATTGTGAAAGAGAATTCCCTTAACCTTTGAAGGCGTATGTAATAGGATGGAAACAAGTTCAAGGTTTCATGATTCAAACAAATTGCCTTCTCCAAGCCTGAGCGCTCTCGCCATTCCCTCTTGCATCTGCATCTCAAAATTATCAAGAAAAAAGCAGAGGCGCTGAATTTTGGCGCTAGGACATTTTTGAGAAGATGAGATTTTTCCTAACACTGTAAGATGTAAGGGCGCTAAAATTTAGCGCCCTTGCATCAAAGTCATTTTTCAGAAAAGCTAAAGCGCTGAATTTTAGCGCTGTGACATCTTGAGAATGTCAGAAAATTCCTAACACTGAAAGTGTAAGGGCGCTAAAATTTAGCGCCCTTGCACCAAAAGCAATTTTCCAAGAATGTAAGGGCGCTGAATTTTAGCGCCCTTACACTTTTTTCAGGCCTTTCCTCAATTCTTCCCAAATGAACTTCATTTTTGACCAGTGCACTCCTAAACCTCATTTTTCCGCATTCGTGCATCGTTTTGCGTGCCTCGTCATCCGCTTCATGATTTCCTATCCTCGTGCTCATTTCGCGCTTTCCCATGTGTCCTAACAATTCATGTTTGTTCTGACTAAACGGATTGCAGTCTACTTTCAAAGATCGTCAAATCAAGATTGATCAGGGTTCCAGTTCCTTTTGATGACTGCTACGAAGCCTCCTTCTTCAAAAGCAAAAAGCAAGATGAAATACAAATATCAAGGCGTCTATCCGCCAACTATGGTGCTTTCCAAAGTCGAAGAGATAAAGGATACAGAAGTTGGTCATCAAGACTTGGTTGACTTCGCAAAGCTAACAGAGACAAAGCCTCTTCTTGATTCAATGAGAGCTATCGTACACAGCAACCTCCACTTGGTGGCGATGTTCCCTACAGCTGCGCACAATACCGAGTTTGTTCTTCAAGTTGCGTCTCATTACATCAGAGAAAGCAGAAGTGTGATCGACTCTTCCGGGCACGAGATTCTGAGACTCGACCCCGACTTCTTTGACATTGTCTTCAAAATCCCTCATATGGAGAAATATATTGACATCTCTATATCGAAAGCACAGGAGATCTTCGATGCTGATCCTAATAAAGCTAAACAGTTGATAAACACTCAATGGCTCAAAAAGCCTAGATCATCTGTTTCTAGATGGCCGAAAGGACTCCTGAGAAGTGACTTCAAAGATGACGTCAAGGATATGATCACGTTTCTAAGCCGAGTGAAAGGCTTGCCGGAATCATCCACCTTTCACGATTGGATGTATGAGTACATCAGGATCATAAGAAGGCAGAAGGTGCATATTGACTGGGGCAAACAAATCAGTGATGAGATACGCGCAGTTGATCAATGCTCCTTCTACATTGAAGTTCTACATGACTTCTTACCTGGTGTACGCAGCGGCTGTGATGAGACAATTCCCCGGTCTATCTACAAAAGGGAATCGAATGATGGTGCCTGTATACAGATATTTCTATCAATTGGAGCTAAAGGAGAGCTTTCATCATTTCAGACGGGTCACTGATGCTTTCTTTGCGCCTCTACTCTTCAACTTTGATCCAGCATTGGAAAGAAGAAGAGTATCTGATGAGGCTTATAAGGTGGTAAGTAAAGTTGGATGTATTTTTCTCCAATTCCCAACGTTTACTTACTTGAGAGTAGGCTGCTACACTGGTTGTCCCTACATGCTACCACGTTATCCTTCGGATAAGTGGATTCTCATGGAAACATGCAAAATGATGTCAGTGCAGAAAGAACGGAAGCAATCACAAGCGTGGGTTCAAGTTCCCCAATGACCATCGGCCGATATACTATCCAAACTGCACAAAAAGCTAAGTCTATCTATGCTGAAATGCAGATCATGACAATCAAAACCTACGTATAGGTTTGATTTCACTACCGAGATGTCGTAAAAGTTGCAAAAGGTCACCGCTAGATGTTTTTCACACATCACTAATGGGTAAATGGGGACCCCCTAATTTTGGCTTCTTTGCTTTTCTGGCCATTTTGTTGTTGTTCTCTTTTTGCCGCTCTACTTTTCGAACGCTCCCGCTCTTTGAACATAAACGAGTGAAATTTGGCCAAGTCTGAAATTTAGGGTTTTGAGTCTTCTGGTCAATCTGAGGTCAAACGAAGTCAATAAATTGAAAATTGAACTTAACATTGTTATCAGCATGCTTCCAACGGGCTTCCAGCAAATTTTCATCAAGATCCGAGGTACTTACTATTTTTAGTAAGTGTGAAATTACATGCAGCTTATTCCAAGACTTTCTCGGTTCCGAAGGCTTGTACTCCAAGATTCGAGCACATCGTGACTACTCGCTGCAAAGTTTGAGCAAAAAACGCATAACTTACTATTTTAGTACCCACCGACAAATTTCGTGGTTCGGGGATGCGTATTTTTCTTGCATGTTGGCATATTCTCCGGTTTTTCGAGACCTTCGCAATGATATAACATGCAAGATGGGACTCCATTAACTTCGTGAATGCACCGAGGCTATTTTAGGGTTTGCATGTCGTATTTCTTTTGCATGCCTGATGATTCCCATGGGTTTTTCGAGCTCAGCGATGGTGCGATACGCAAACGGAGATGCCCACTCAGTAAGGAACTTGCTATTTTTAGCAGGTGTGTCCCGGCAGCCACTTCCCAGCTGTTCAGAATCACGAGCCGATCGCAGTGCCACAGAAACGAGGGGAAACAGAGTTCATTTAATACGCATGCAAAGCAAATTGGTTTCCAAATTTCCGGAGCCTAAAAATAGCGTGAAAAGTCAAAATTTGAAACCGGCGGAAATCACATCACGCCTTCAAAGACCACGGGTGAAATTTCAAGTCAAACGGAGCACTTACTATTTATAGTAAGTCAATTTGGAAACTGGCTAAAAATAGTAAATTGAGTGCATGCGTCGGTGTCAGCCAGCAGGTCACGTGGTGAGGAGCGCCTCATTCAAATTTCAACTCGATCGGAGCATGGGAGCTATCAGAAACATGAGGTTACTATTTATAGTAAACTACCTTCAGAAACATGCTAAAAATAGCAGGGTGACAAAGTGGCAGTGCCGACAGGACAACGAGCCTATGAGGATGCTATGTTCAAAATTTCAAGCCGTTCCGAGCTTCAGAGGTGCAAAATTCAGAGGGCTTACTATAAATAGCAGGGCATGAAATCCTGGCGAAAACGAGGAAAAAGTTCTAGGTCTGGAGCTTCATCCAGTAGACATGGCGAAATGCGCCCTCCTCACAAGCCAGGCATAAAAAATTTCTAAGTGTGAAATGCTTATCCACTTGCCTAGGCAAAATGCGCCCTCACATGCAAGCAAGCTGCTAAAAAAATTTTCTAAGTCTGGAGCTTCATCCTGCAGCCATGGCAAAATGCGCCCAAGTTAGTGGAGTAGAAGCATTAAAAATTCTAAGGCAAGTGTTAATCTTCATCCTGCTCCCCAGGCAAAATGCGCCCATCTTCAGCTGGAGTCAGGAAAATGGCTAAGTGTTGAAAATCCTGCTACCTAGCTAAAATGCGCCCACCCCTCAAGCCAAGCATGAAAATTTTCTAAGTATCAAATCTCATCCTGCAGCCTATGTAAAATGCGCCCAAGCTGCAAGTAGTCAAAGCAAAGTCAACGTTCTTCATCCTCCTCAAGGGGCAAAATGCGCCCAAATACATGCATGTAAGGACAAAAAACGGAAGGCGAAGAGTCACCCAAAGGCGTTAGAAAAGTTTATCCACCAGCTATGTCTAAATGCGCCCAAGTTGAGGTGTAAAAAGTAAATGAAGCTGGTGAACAAGGTGATATGTATGAGGTGGCAAAGATAATATGTTAGACGTGATTTCAAAATTCTCTAAGTGGTATGCGCTCAAGGTGAAGTGTGCTAGAAAATATTGCAAGGTGATGGATGTGTTGCCTAGACGTTGGAAGTAAAGACTTATAGCACAAAGTAAATATCCTTCTTCACCCACAATATGCGCCTAAGATGTTAAGTGAAGAAAAATAAAATATTGCTAAGGCATTTGAGCTTCAAATAAATGTTTTTCAATGTGAAGAAAAATGCAAAATGGTGAGTGAGGGATAAAATGTGCTAGGCGCCTTCATGAAAATTTTCTGAGTGAAGCTGATATTTTCACAGGCAAAGTTGACAGAGTTGAGTAAAATTTCCTAAGGCAAAATTTTCATGGTGATCAAAAAATTTTCTAAGGCACAAATATTTTCTTTCTTAGAAAATACGCCTAGGGCTCTGAGGAGATGAAATTTCTCAAGAAGCGAGCAAAATTGTTGGAGATGAAGTTAGAGAATGCCAGCTGCACAGGGTTGATAAAAATTTTCCAAGTCAGAGCAAAGAAATACTTCAGGATCGAAGAACAAGAATAAATTTGATGAAAGAATATTTTTCTAAGGTTCAAAATTCAAGAAAATTAAATGAACCCGTTCGTTGGGTACACATGAATTCGACGCGTTCTGGAGAAAATTTTCATCTGGGTATCGAAGATTGCCGATGAGGAGTTGATTTTAAGGTCTTCCACAGCTTGTCGAGGATTCTGGGATGAAGATTTTAAGTGGGCACTAGGTTGATGAATTTCTTAAGGGAAATTTGAAAATTTTCTAAGGCAAAAATGAAGAAAATGTGTTTTCAAGGTGAAATCCTCCAGGCGATGAATTTGAAAAGAACTGCTTAGCTGAATTTGCTTAAATCCTTCGTGAGGATAGTTTTCTTGAGCCAGAGATGAATAAAATCAAGGTTGTCGGAGCCCCAAGTAGTGAAATGAATTTCTCAAAGATGATACGCCCTTGAAGAGGATGCGTTTAAAATTTGGCTAAGGCATGAAGAATTTGAACGTGAAGTTGGCTACTGGAGGCGATGAACGTGAGAATCCTGGTAAGTGAGTTAAGTTTACATTATGAGGTGTTCTAATGCTTTTCTCCTTGCTTGTTTTGCAGGATGAGTGTTGAGGCCAGAGCACGATGGCTTGAAGTGGAGAAGCACGATGATATTACAACCTTCGGAAGAAGATAAAGTTTTGAGTTTCACATGAAGGAAGAAAAAGTTGCAAGAAATTGGCTAAGTGTTAGCTCAAGTGACAAAGAAGTTGAAGAGCAACGTCAAGAAAGAAGATCAAGGATAGTGCGAACGCGTCTACAAACGGAATCTTCTAGAAGACTAATTGTGGGCATTTATTGCCTTTACTATTTCGGGAGTGAGTGGGAATCTTTGATTCATTTAATGTACCACTCCCTATTCTGGCAGTTTTTAGGGTTAGGGCTGAGGTGGCGCGATTCTAGCCACTCTATCGATTGTAACCCTAGCCGTCTTTTGGGACTTGGCTAGCTATATAAAGGGGGAGTCCCCCTCATTTGTAACTGAGTAGACAGTAGAGAAGATTAGAATACACATAGAGTAGAGGGACAACTTAGAAGTAGCTTAGTATAGATTGATAGTGTAGCTTGAAGAAGAGGGAAAGTTTTCCCTTTGAAAACTTTGTAAGAAATTGTTGTGAACACTCTCTCAATAAAAGAGTTTTTCATTGATGGTGAATTTCGTCTTTGTTGTGAGTAGCTAGCAAGGTTTCTCCATCCTTCGGATTCAAATGGTAGCATAGTTCTAAGTAGTATAATTTTTATTCCATGCAAGTAGATGTTAGCTGTGGAATGTGGTGTTTGATCTAAGCAACTTCGTCTATCCATACCACTAGTGTATTTACTGATGGTGAATGCGCCTTGTGTGGTCAACTGGAAATGTTGTGGGCCTAACTTCAATCACAGTTTGAATGATGGTATGCGTCGTTGTGATGGTATCCTCATGTCAAGTGGTGGTTTGAACATCTTTAGTCATCTCCCTTGAAGATTGCACCGACTCCGTGGAAGCTGTCTGATGCGAGGCAAAGCGAAGTTCGGTTGAAGTTTGCTGAAGTTGAGCTCCATATCCCATGCCTTAGAATAGATTTAGACTCTCTAAACCTTACCCCATTTCAATTCAGTACTTTCTGATTAAAATAGGAAACCCGCGCTTCATAGACAAATCTTTCGAGCACTTGAGTTCCTTTCTCACTGCCGAACAATTCCGTAAGTCCCCTTGAAATACCAGCAAATCACATCGAGCCAAACTGAGCCTATTCGCACTAAAAGAACCTTGGAGTTGAACGCACGAACTTTCTTGCAATCTTAGCGCGTAATACTTTGATCAAGAGAGAATAGGGAAGCCGCTCGCAACTTTATTCCGCTGCGCGTCACTTAAAAAACACATCAACAAATACCAACACAGTACCGCTTTGAAGACATCCGGCAGATTGCAGAGATGAAGAAGCCATTCGCAAAATGGACTATTGCAGATTGACAGTTCAACAAATCAGAGATCTTGGTATTGCTGATCTACCAGAGGATTTTGAGGATCCAGGTGATATCATGAACGCTGTCTATAATGAGCAAGGCATTGCTAAAAGGCCGTTGCCTGCAATACAATGGTCTAGGAAAGAGGTTACCAGCATGAGAGAAAGGCTGAGACCAATCCTAGCCAATACAGAAGAATGGTTACATAAACATGGTCATGTAATGAAAAGTTTCAGGACAGACTCAGAAGGAGAGGAATCTGAAGCAGAAGCTCGCCAACAGCAAGAACTCCGCGACAAAAACAAATCAGCGGCCGTTCCTACTTCTTCACGAAGGGGTCCAAGGATCAAGTTCACTGTTGGTAAGAAAGATACCCAGGCTGTCCAAGAGGCAGAAATGACGGAATCTCATCCATCTCGCTCTAGGGGTAAAAAGCCTATTCTGGAGGAGATAGATTCCGATGAAGAAGGAACTTCAAGCGACCAATCCGCTGAAGATGAAGATTCAGCAGAAGCAGACTCCGATGCCGAAGAGGTTTCTGAAAGCGGGCAAGAGTCTGATAAAGATTCTGAAGAAGGATCTGAAGGTGACTTTGAAGGCGAACCAAATTCGGAGAGACAAGAGGGTGATCAACAGGAACCCGGGCATGATCAAGAAATAACTACTTCTCCTCCTGAGAATGTAGTTGAGGAAATTCACAGAACATCATCGCCCGTGACTTCAAACGTTCCTCATACCCCTCCAGATTCAAGAACTCCTCCACCTCCTGTTCCCTCGTCACCTATCCCTACCACATGCATTCCTGCAGCCGAGATATCTCCTATCCCTGTAGCATCAACCCAGCTTGATACTCCATCAGTGACAAGCATCCATACGATTGATATACTGTCAAGCCCTCCATCGTCCATTCCTAGCTTGTCTTCGCCAATGTATGATATCACTTCTGAAAACGAATTCAATCGTTTCATGAATGAGTCGATGCGTGATCAGCTCAATGTGTCAACTACAGGAGCTACGATGACAAATACTTCTCCAATTGTCACGATACCAATGGTGAGTTCAAATGTGACAATAACTTCGGCGGCAATGGCAACCTAATTGACAAGAACTGTAGTTCACACTTCTTTCTCTTCCCTCCTTGGCTAATATCTCAAGTAAGCAGCTTTAAAAGCAAATGATTTCTCCAGGAGCTCTCGACTCAAGAGATAGTTCTTCCAAAAGCCAAAGGGAAGAAAAAGGCAAAGGTATAATTGAGGTCAACGCGATAAGTCCGCCACAAGTATGCTGAAATTGGCATACCACCGAATCAAGAAGGTGATGTCAATATGAAAGACTACACAGTAACAAAGGTCCAGCTTGGCAAGGTTACCAACGAAAGTGCAAAAGCCGATGCGCAAGTCACTTTGGATATCTTGGCAGGAAGGCTGGATAAAGTTGAGCAAGCTCGTAACATGTACAAACAGAGGGCAGAGCATTATACCACCGCTAAAGAGACTTGCCGCTCTCCAAGCAATGCACAACCACGACAAGCAGACAAAGACCCAAACACAAGAAAGTCAGAAATTCGGCCCAAAGGTGGTGTTATATGATTTTGTTGAAAAAGATCAATGACGGATCTCGTGATAATTTTGGTCATGGACGAAAACTACATACGTTGGCCAAGCTCACCACAGAGCTTGATAAAGAAAAAAGCGTACTTTCCCAAGAGCGCAGAGACATGGAAAATGCCTGTTGTCATGGTCGGAAATGAAACAGGTAAAGCTTAGCAAATTGGTGGAGGTTGGGTAATTCCCGACAAAGAAAAGTTTGTAGAGGTAAGAGAATCACTGAAACACAGAATTCAAGTGGTTCAATCTCTCATAGAAGATCTTCACCAAGTACGGGAAGATGTCGACGGGCATTGCACCATTCTTGACAAAAGTATCAGAGAGTTGCCTGGTCAACTTCTTGAAGAAAATCGTATCTTCCTGCCGGCCACAGAAATATCCCAGATCTTCAAGGAAGCCATCATGAATTTGATTGACAGTTCAGACTTCTCAGAAGCTTCACTAAACATCATTTGTGATACAAGGTTCACATTGGACAACCTGAAGACGCATCTTGACAAGTGCAAGAAGGTTCACTCATCTGCCATGAGATCGCATCACAAGAATTCACACCATTGTGGATTACACCGTTGGTCCAGATGAGAAGTTTGTGCAGGAGACTAGGAGGAAATTTGAAGACTTTCGCGCCCAATGCAAAGAAACGTGAAGCAGCCCCCTATTCTCCAGTGTTAGACATTTCGGTGCATCCCATTATGCATCTTGTAAATATTTCTCGACATTTTCAAATGTCTTTTTGTAAATTGTAATTACACCAAGGTCGAAGATGTAATATTTTCAAAACAAATTACACTTTGACTTTGGTCAAAGTTAGGTGAGATCTCCTAAAATCGCTCACCTAACTCTCCCTGATTTTCTCAATCTCTTTCCTATTTTTTCTCATCCCTCTTTCTATATAATGTGAGGGATTTTCATTGTAAATTATCTTTTAGCTTTTTGCAACGAAGTGCTGCCCTTTTGTAAGCAAATTTGTGAAACTTTGCGCTCATGCTTTGTGAATGAGATTTGGTTAATAAAGAAAAGGATTGCAAGCCAAACTTTGCATTGGATTCGATACTTTTGTGAGTTAATCTTATTTGGTAGTGATTAGTTCGAAGAATCTAAAAGACTCTAAGTAGTTTATGTAAACTTTGTGTTACATCTATTATTTAGATTGCATTGTTATTTCTGTTTATCATTGGTTGAATGATCTACAAGACTTTGTGCTTGTAATCATTCATGCTCTTGCATGTTCTGGTTGAGTGATCTACAAGACTTTGTGCTTGTAATTATTCATACTCTTGGATACTCTTGTCGAAGGATCTACAAGACTTTGTGCTTGTAATCGTTTGTGCTATTTGACACTTTTGTTGGATGATCTACAAGACTTTGTGCTTGTAATCGTTCATGCTGTTCGAAGAATTGTTGCGTCTAAGAAGACTTTGTGCTTCTAACGTAGCAAACAGTACGTCTACGCAGATCCAACACTGATAAAGCTACGAAACGACTTTGTGCCTTCGTGAGCTTTCCCTTTTTAATTTATTTGTTTGTTATTAATCACTTCTGGTATCTCTACGCTTCGCTTTGACGAGATAGAGATATTGGTATTACTGCTAGTTGTTCGTTTCAAGTTATCAAGAATTCTGAACTTCCAACAAGTGAAGCATTGTAAACATCTTCTCTGAAAAAAGAGAGAAGGATGAATGTAACACACCCCCCCCACTCCGTGAATTGCGTGTACATTTTGTAATTATCTGTTTGATTTACTATCGCTTCTGTTAGCAGTAAGAAGGGCGCCTCCCCTTTCCGAGAGGAGAGATTCACATCTCACATAGCTGTGGCTGAAATTCAAGTTGTGTAATCTATCGAAAGCTGATTACATAATTTTCACCCAACAAAGTGCTTGTCAAGTGCAACTGCGGGCAAGCCTCATGGATCTTGAATTGTTGAGAACCACACCCAATCGGCTCCTTGTATGATATCCCTTTGTACTTTGTCATTCGGGCTAGCATATAGATGACATATGAGCTCATATAAAATGTCTTGGTTCTCCTCAAACTTTTGAGTTGTTCATACAAATTGTCGCTGATCATCACTGCCCAGTCAACATGTTTTTTGCCTTCCAGCACCAAGTTGATGTAGTAAAATATCCAAGGCTCAAAGATGAATGATTGGGAGCTTCCTCCAACTCTGTTGAGCATCATAATCAGGTCACAATACTCTTGCTTCAAGTCATCTGAAATTATCTATTTTGGCAGCTTTGTGCGAGTTGGCTTAGGCTTGTTCATCCAACGGGAGTTTATCATATCAGCACACCTTTCAAATGTAGAAGCATACATTCTTTCAGCTCGTTCTCTTGTCTTGTAAACCATCTTCTCATAGCCAGGAATTCCAAATGCTTCTCCAATAGCCTTAGGCGTGAGGTTGGCAAACAACTTGCCATCAGGTGAAACAATAGTTCTTCGCTCTGAGTTGTAACAATTAGCGCATTCCATAATCAGCTCCGGACACTAAATTGCTGGAGGAAAACCAGCTGCTGCATAAAGCCCACTTCTGACAATATTGTGTGAAGTGACTGATCGATGATGGCCTCCTATCCCCAGCATTCGTCTTCTAAAAGCCTCCAAATTGAAAGAGTCGAGGTTTGTATCACTCAACTTCCCTAACTTCGAAGAAAACTTTGACTCTGGAAGGAAAGACTTGCTCAGCTTCTTGATTACAACCTACCCAGATGCATTTGCTTTGCTGGATTCAGCATTAGTATCCTTGCCAGTCGCTCTTCTATCTGTTTTAGCCATCCTCAGCACCCTTTCAGCAACTTCTTTCCAACACTTAGAAAAAAATTTAAACTTTTCTCCAACTCTTCCCCAACTTTGAATTTCTTCACCTGCAGAACTCAAGTTTGCTCTTAGCAACTGATGAAGAAAATAAAAATCTCAACTCTTATAGCCAAGTCGAATTTCTAGAAGATGCTAATTCTAGCTAATTCATTCAAATTTCCATTTTTCCCTCCTCTGGCAGTCACAACACTTGTCACCTGAAATTTGGAATATTTGACTTTTGGAATTTTGAAAATTTCACCCTTGCTGGCATAGGCGTACTTTACTTCATCTGCATTTTGAAATCATCTTTTGGAAAATATTAACTCAAATGCCCCCCCCTTTAAGAAGTTCATTTCAACTGGCTAAGGCGTTCATCTTATTATTTCATCTTCACTCTGGCTTGAAAAAATTATTCCCCCTTCAGAATTTTCATCAAAATTACCTAGGCATCCATCTTCAATTTATAAGCTAAGGCATTTTGTTTTCAAAAAATATTTCTCCTTTTGCCTTAGAAATTTTTTATTTTATCTAGGAAATTTTATCAACCAGGTGCCCATCAAAAAAATCTCCACATTAAAATCTCAGGCAAGGTGTAGAGAGTTTCAAAATCATCTCCCTGTAGAAGATATCCAGGACCCAGAAAAAATTTCCCTTCAGAAAATGTAATATTCATGTGTACACATGCGAAGGGGTACATTTAATTTTTTTAATCCTCAAAAAAATATTCCTCCCTAAGGTTTATTCACCTTTTTAGTCTAGGCGCATTTCATCCTTTTAGCTTTCATTTTTCATGCCTTAGGCGTATTTCACTTCATATTCCTGACTTGGGCGCATTTTCATGTGTCTACTGCCATTCTACTACCCTAGACAATTTTCAACTTGCCTTGTGTGGTGGGCGCATTTGGGGGGTGGTGAAGGAATTTCAAACACTTAGAAACTTTTCATGCTTCTCCAAGATGCCAAGGGCGCATTTAGAGGGTTGAGGAGGAATTTTCATGCCTTGGAGAATTTCCACACTTCCTTCTTGACTTGGGCGCATTTAGGGTCCTGTCAGGGAATCTTCAACGCCTTCGAAAAATTTTCAAGTCATCCTCCTAAACTGGGCGCATTTGAGGGGGGGTGGAGGAAGTTCTTAACGCCTTCAGTACTTGGGCACATTTAGGGGGTCCTCAAGCAACTCTCAAACACTTAGGCGTTGTTCCTTCATCATCTTGCAAGTTGGGCACATTTGAGCTTCTTTCCTGCCATTCCTTAACACTCAGAAAATTTCCACGCCAGCCTCTCAACTTGGGCGCATTCAAGGTGGGGTCAAGGAATTTCCCAACACTTAGGCGTTTCTCTAGCACATCTCCTCAATCTGGGCACATATGAGGGGTCTTGCTAACAATTTCAATGCCTTAGACAAATTTCTTTAGCCTCCTTCACAAGATGGCACATTTGGAGGGTCTTGGAGGAATTTCTCATGACTTAGAAAATTTCTCAGCTCCATCATTGTTTGGACGCATTTCATGGGGGTGTCAGGATGTTTCCCATCACTACAAGCTTGGGCGCATTTGAGACCCCCTGCTTCCAGTTTTCACTTGGAAAAATTTCATGCCTCCCAGTCAGCTTTGGGCACATTTTGGGGTGTGGCCTGCCAGTTTCATCACAGACTTAGAAATTTCTTCAGGCTTTCATACCTCGCTTGCCCTGTTACTATTTTTAGTAAATTTCCTAATTTTCATACTTACGCAACTCCGTTTGTCTTGAAATTCGCCTGACATGATCCTCATGTGTTAACTGACCTGTTCACACTGGTACTTCGTGTTGACCTACTATTTATAGCCTATTTCTAGAGGTGACTTACTATAAATAATAAGTACTCGGATTGCATTCAAATTTTACCAGTGGATAGCTTGAAGGATACTAATCGCAATGGGATACATCGGTTTTCAGAGATTCTAGCATTTTACCCTTCATTTTGAGTCCCAAAGCTGGAAACCCTAATCTGACTTGCATGTGGCTCAAATGACCTCTGTTTGACCCCGTTTCTGTTGCATGTCGCTCTATTCGTGATACTGAAGTGTTGGAGAGATGTTGGAGTGATCCTGCTAAAAATAGTAAGTGTTTGAAAAAGTGACCAACCACCTGTTGGGTGTGTTTGCATGTTATACTGCCTAGGAGATCTTAAGAAACCCAAAAATACCCATAAAATTGGTCTGCAGGCGAGCATTGGCTAAAAATAGTAAGTTCCTGAAAAATGATCAACTTTGCTTGCATGTCACATCATTGTGAAGCTCTCGAAAAACCCATAAAGAATATCCTGACATGCACTAAAAAATCCTACATGCAAACCCTAAAAATGGCTCCCGAAGTCAGAATTGTTGAAAGTTATCATCTTGGCCCGCATGTTATATCATCGCGAAGATCTCAAAAAACCCATAAAGTTTCTCCAGACATGCATTGAAAAAGCACACATGCAAACCCTAAAAATTGCTTTCGAAGCCCGGACTGCTAAAAATAGTAAGTTGTCAGAACTTAGTGAAAATTCAGTGGGAACCTGCTTGAAGTCTTCTAACTACAATGCCAAGCTCAGATTTCAATTCACTCACTTAAATTAACCTTAAACTGGCCTGAAGATTCAAAACCCTAATTTGACAAACTTAGCCAAAATTTCAATTTAAGCTCGAAGATGGGCACATCCCCGGATAGACAAACGAGACAGAGAGAGACAGCGGGAAAACCAAAGTCAAAAGACGGGAATGAAGCAAAAATTAGGGGGGGGGGGGCCATTTTGAATGGGGTGATGTGTGAAAAGGTCACAACAGGTCGCTCTGAAGAGACCTAGATCATCAATTTTTTGGAAAATTTGAGTTTTTAACCAACATGTGTGACATGCAATTTTTCATTTTTTGACCTTTTTTGACAATTTTACAAGACTTTGACCATTTTTTACAAAATGCCTTAATGAAGCAAAAATTTTAATTTTGGGTACAACAATCAATCCCAAGAGTATGAAAGGTTGGATATTCATTCCATCTCCTATTCAACTTGATAAGAGCATGAAGGCGGGTCGTCCTTCATCTCTCATGAACTTGGAAGGTTGGTCGTCCTTCCTATTTGCAAGACACTTCCACAAATTCAAAACTGATTTCTCAAGGCATTTGCTAGATTATTGATGACTAAAACCCTCTTGATGAATTAATAAATTTATCCTCAATGGCTGCAACAAATTATTTTTTGAATATTATTTAGTTTTGCTCTCAATATATATTCTGAATTGATGTCTTAGATTTCTTTTTCTATTTATTCTTGATGCCTTCCTCAAATAAAATGACCTCTCTTTAATATATTCCACTTGAGGTGGAAAGTCACATCTTTTCATCAACAGTAGCCTTGCAAAGAGTCAAACCTTTCCAAAATGGAGCGCTGCCTTTAACTCTTGATTGATTATTATTATTTGTTATTTATTTTAATTGTCTTCCTTGCTGCGATTCACATTCTTTTTAAACTTGACCAACCCCCTCCTTTTAATTGTTGGGATTAATTTCTCTTGCCTGTGTTAAAGCCACCATCTTGAGTTTTAGGAAGTTGCGATCCTTCCTTTGGCAGGGCCATGACATTGAATTAAGGCATCACAAACAGATATCTCTTCCTATTCTCTTTTTTGTGTGTTATCTCTTGCAAGGATAAGTGTCAAGCTTGATAGAAAAGGCAGGCAAACTTGGAACAAGCTAACAACTACTACTTACATAGATTTCAATATAAAGTTCAATTGTTCCCAAAGTTTGTCCTACATATAATAGCTAAATGCCTTCGTGTGTTGCTTGCACTTGCCTTTTGAACTAAGTTACCGGTTTGCTCAAGAAAACCCCTGTATCCAGGTCCAGTTTGTGCCCAGTCCAGGTTTGCAGTCCAGTCAATTGTGAGTGTGGGCAGGCCACATACTTTTGGCCTTAATTTCAACCGGGTATGTCCATAGACGTATATGAGCATATCTAGGGTCCAAATATCGTGCCCAGAGTGAAAACTCTGCAAATCATGGCCTTTTGTTTTTCATTCTTTTTTGCTTTTTCTTTGCAATGTAATTTTTGTTTTTGTCATCACATTCACAGAAAGATTACATAAAACATGTTAATGGCAGGGAATTTGTACAAATGGCACTATAACAGTTTGGAAGCCAAGCAGACTATGGCAGGAAGTCCATCTTTCCCCAAATCTTCTCATTCTTCTACTTACTTCTCTGTCCAATTATAGCCGATGAGTATGGTATAAAAATGATGGTGTTTTGGTGGTGTTATTATTATTTGGGTTTTATTTTTTCTGCTTAGGCAATTTCCTAGATTTTGTCCTAGACACTCTAACTTGAGAGTGACATGAAACGGAGCTCTCAGTGGGGTCCATGGAAAGGGGGATACAGCTTTAAATATCAAGGTAATATAATATTATAAAAAAATTATGGGAGTTTTGTCTATTAGATGTATGTTGTGTTATTTGAACTTAATTCCTGTTTTTAGGCTAAAAGCCTAAAATATGTATATATTTATGATTTTTATACATTTTCTGTATGGACAAACCCAATGCATACCCATCCCAATCTTGCCATACCAGCATTCCCAAACCCAAACTAGTAACTTAGCTTTTGAATTAACCAGTTTCCATTTGTTGTGCATATTTATTTAGATAAAATTTGGATCATGGGATAAAACAGAAAAAATACAAAATACATGCCTCATTCCAACAAACACTGTATTCTATAGAGTAATTTCAGCATGGTTCTTGTCAATTAAAACTCACCCCGCAAAATCCACCAAAACATGCAAAAGATGTTTGAGAAAGACAAATATTACATCTGCAAACGGTCCAAAGTGATTTCCTTGCCACTCTTAACTGGTCTTAAAAATCACTCATTGGTTTTACCAATCAGTTGTACACTGAATAAATAGCCCAATATACTAGTAAAAACTCCTCTTAAACACAGAAGAGAGACTCTTGAAAAAACAAACCACAAACAGCTATACGTCATCATTGAGAAGCCTTTACTTGTATTCCTAGTTGAACCTTGTACCTTCATAAGTTAGATTTTGCTTCATTGTGAGAATCAATCTCTTCCAAAAGGGGTAATGAACACCAAAATTAACACTCAAAAATCTTAGATTTTGCTTCATTGTGAGAATCAATCTCTTCCAAAAGGGGTAATGAACACTGAAATTAACACTCAAAAATCTTAAAATGAATGTAGAGCCAACATAATTGTTGGGTTCGGTGAAGCCCAAATATTCCTTCTAATTGTAACTAACTTCTTTTTGGCATGTATTTGCTAATTTAGAAGTTGACCATTTTGGTGGATTTTTCCATTTTGGAGATAGAACTAAATTATAAAAACTGTTGTTGTTTGATTGCAGAATTGTATTGTGAATTAATAAAAGAGATTCCCCTATTGAAAGTGGATGTAGTCTATAAGATGAACCATTATAAAAATCCTACGTTCTTGTTTGTGTGGTTATTGTTCATTCATTTTATTTTCTACAATCTTTTTCTTTCGTTTATTCTGCTGTCATTAAATTCAACAATTGGTATCAAAACCATGGAGAAGTATTGAGCAGAGATGGAAAACAATTGGGTGTATGATCCCAAAGCTGGGTGCTTTTATATAGTGAAGAGACAGGTTGAAGTGGGAGTTTCAGATGATGATGAAGCTGATTCTATCATTGAAGAATTTCTTGGCAGTTTAGATTCAATAGAAAGTAATGTGCATGTACAACCTGAAACAAGGCGCCATGTTCATTGGTGGGATGGTTGGAAAAATGAGAAGAATTCAGCTAGAGAGGAGGAGGATGCTAGGTTTGTTTCCTTCTTGACTCTTGATGCAGTTGTGGCTGCCATTGGCAAAGAGAAAGAAGATAACAAAGAGGATTTGAAGTAATCGTTGGTTAAACAAGGAGAGACTGTGGAGTTTGCCTTCCAAGATGAGGAGGATGCCTCCCAAGGAGAGGAGGATGCAATCTAGAACCAGGCGAGTGAAGATGAACCCGAGAAAGAGGTCGAGAATTGAGAGGATTACCTGAACAAAGAAGTTGTGATCCTAAAGGAAGAGATTTTGATGCTCAAAGAGCGAATTTTCTGTATGGAGAAGGAAAAAGACAAATTTGCAAAAGAATGGGAGTTTTCTGGAAAGAAAAGAAATGAAGCATTAAAAAAGGAAAATTCCAATAATGATCAGATCAAGTCGTCTTCTTCCTCTTCTATTTATAGTAATGTGGATGTCCAGAAAGACAGTAGGCTTGAGGCTCAAATTAGAGCCATGCAACTTGATAGCAATTCTTATTGCCAAGAGCCTGAGGATGTTGAGGATTTCGAGGCTTGGAAATCGGGTTTTAGACAGGAGGAGAAGGCGGAGGAGCTGGAGGTTTCATGCAGGGAGAATGTGTTCATGGAGGAGGTCAAGTCCAGGTTTGTGCCAAAGATTGTGGATTATGAGACCTTCTGGACGCGGTACTTTTATTGGCTGCATAAGTTGAAGTAGGCCGAAGACGCTAGGGCTGATCTTGTGAAGAGGGCTATTGTTTCATCATAGGATGAAGATCTGAGTTGGGAAGTAGATGACGAGGAGGTGATTGAGGTGAAAGAGGATATTGGGATGAACGATGTGAAAATTGGCAAGGATTTGGGAGATAAACCAGTGATTAATGAGGAAGCTAGAGCAAATCCCGTTCAGCTATCTCAATCCAATCCAAATTTGACTGAAATTGATCCAAATTTTCTCCCAAAATACTTGAAAATGATTTTTTTCAAGACAGCTTTTCTCGAAGCCAAGGATCCTTCACCGCTACAAAATGAAGAGAATAAGAAATCGCTCAATAGGAGGAGTTGCATTTCTCTGTTGGAATTTTTTTTCCTGTTCTGGGAAGCAACAAGAATGCGCCGGTTGCGAAGGAGGTTCAGGGCAATGCGAGGGAGATGGCCAAGGTGTGGAGGAAAACGATGGGGCTTGAAATGAGCTTGGAGAGTGTGAGTACATTGGACATGTAGGCATTTTTGCAGTTCTTGGTGACGTTTCGCATTGGGAAGGATTTTGAACAAAACGAGCTTTGTAAGATCTTGTTGCAAATTGCATGCCTCAGTGAATGTCCAGCACTGGTATTGTTTGAGCAAGTCTTTGAGGTTTTGGATTTTGTGCTAAGTCTAGTTAATAATTACAAGGCTTTTGCGGGTAAGGCACAATATGTTGAGTGGGCAACTAAATCTAGAGGCCAAGAGGATGATTTCTTTACCAATCCTGTTGTCAAAGAATGGCAGAAACGTAAGGAGTTTGAAATATTTGTTGGTGGGAATTGTGAGCTTGGTAAGCCTGATAAGGCCTTTACAACAGAGCGTGCAAAGAAAACAAGCATAGCAAATGCCGCTAGTGGGCAGATTTTTGTTACGGTTCCACCAAATCACCCGGTATGAAGGTATGTTCAGTCTGACATGCTTTGGAGGAGATTCATCCGAAGCGTTCTTGAATAGAATTTGGCGAAGTTAAAATCTTGGGGCTAATGTAAATGCCTGCAATAGGGGATATATTTGAGCAGCTCTCTCAAGCAATATTTGGTCTTCAAGTGGGAGATTGTTGGGTTTGGTGAAGCCCAAATATTCCTTCTAATTGTAACTGACTTTTTTGGCATGTCTTTGCTAATTTAGAAGTTGACCGTTTTGGTGGATTTTTCCATTTTGGAGATAAGACTAAATTATAAAAACTGTTGCTGCTTGATTGCAGAATTGTATTGAGAATTAATAAAAGAGATTGCCCTGTTGAAAGTGGATGTAGTCTATAAGACGAACCACTATAAAAGTCCTATGTTCTTGTTTGTGTGTGTTATCGTTCATTCATTTTATTTTCTGCAATCTTTTTCTTTCATTTATTCTACTGTCATTAAATTCAACAATAATGACTTCAATGCTTTCTGAAGGAGGTGCCACATGACTTAAATTGTATGAAGAATACTCCCTAGAAGATATATATTTGTAGCCACCCTCCATCGAACCATTAGATTATGACACTATATCATCCATTGATCGATGTTTATCAGCAGAAAGGGCCTATCAGATTGCGGTCTAGTAGTAAGCTGCATTTCATATGCTTATGACATACCGGGTTCAAATCATGCTAGGCGTACTCCCATAATTTTCTAGTTGTAATACACTGAGTTTGAGTAATGTATTTCCATTTGTAGTTAAGTACCCTCTTAGGTGTTCAAAAGTAAATTAACTGGCAGAAAAAGAAAAATAGAAAAGGCAACTGGTGATTCAAAAAACTAATTGTCCCTCGTCCCAGATTAACTGGATAGAATGACCCGCTGTCAGAAGCCGGAATTGAGACTAGGCTGGCTTAATACCCCAAGGAGTGTAAACTGGCAGAAAAAGAAAAATAGAAAAGGCAACTGCTGATTCACAAAACTAATTGTCCCTCGTCCCAGATTAACTGGATAGAATGACCCGCTGTCAGAAGCCGGAATTGAGACTAGGCTGGCTTAATACCCCAAGGAGTGTACTCAAACAGAGCTCAAACTCCCGGGGTCTCAGAAGTCACTCGGTAAACAAAGAACTCATCCAACCGAATTTGCTGAGCCCCTCGTTATAAGCAAAGGATATATACCCTAAACCAAAAAAATAATTACTAATTTAGAGGTCCCGATAGGGTGTTTAATCGGTTCAAATCAAGTGGTCTGAGATGAGTCTTGATTTCCTGAAATGGTGTGTTCTGTCAGGCATGCAAAATGTGAAAGAGGTCGTCCTGCTCAGTCCCAAATGGTATTATCACATATAATATGCGCAGACCCAAATGGTCATATCACATATAATATGTGCGACGGAAAACATTCTGCCAAGCGCCAATGAATCATCTCACACATAATATGCGCAAGGAAAATTACAACGCTCAGTCCCAAACAGGTCAAAGCACATATAATATATCCCAATACCATTCATCTCAGACCCCACAAATTGACCCTGGCGAGTTAGAAAACGGTCTTATACCAAGTCAAACTTCTGGACCGCATGATATTAATAATATAAACTCGTAAGAGGCTGACTCAGATCAATCCCCTTCACCTGGATTTAAGGGGCAACAACCATATTTTACAGTTGAGCGTAATTCACCCTTATAAATCTTGAGAATGATATTTAACTATACCCCACATGACAAGGAAGCCCATGGCCCAAGGCTACAGAATAAGATAAAATTCAGTAAAGTTTAGATGTTACTTTGAAAACTCCATAATAGAGACATTTAATTGCATCCAATGTTCCAAAAAACTAAACAGCCGAAGCTGATCCAATGCATTGAACTAAAGATTTGCAGTAACTGCTGAATAGAACAGTGTATTAATTACGACATGACATGTAATTACCTGAATTTACTCCGCATAGAATGAGAACAGAAAAGAGGAGTAGGTAAGCTCTGAACTTTTGGTCAGACCTGAAATAAATGGATCCCAACCTCCATACCTTCTTTGACATTACCCACGTTTCGACAGCATCTGGTGCTGCTGTCGCCCCTGCCATTTTCCTCTCGCTCAATGGCAATGGCCCGCCTTCTACACCAGACCTTTGGTAAAGCCAAATCGAGACCCTTCCCTGATCTCCAAGTTAACTGGAGACCAGATATATGATATATTTCTTGTTCTTGATCCAATGGAGATGTGGAATGCTACTCCAGGTTGACCATGGAAGGGCCACTGATACTATTTCAACTGGCTTTTTTCGTTGGTTTTCACGAAATCTAAATGCAAGTATGAGGGATAATTTTGTTTTACCATATTAATTAATGTCATCCGTTTCCATTGTGTTCAGGCATCGCCATAATTTAAAAAAAAAACGGTTGAGCCAGTAGTTGTGTATGAACATTTGGGTCAAATGCGTATCCAGAGTTTTGTTGTGTGTCAATGCGGCCATTA